>MJUU01026942.1:28967-41583 GCA_002080025.1 Modiolus philippinarum | reverse complement strand
AAGAAACATGACAGGTGTCAGACTGGCATGTACCCATATAGATCTCCCTACAAACAAAATATGACGGGTCTAGGTGTAACAGTTACTGAGAAAAGGACTTGAATGTGAAACTATGTCGCAGATTTTCTAAGTTCACTGAACCATGCAATTGAGGTCAAGGCAACACGACAGGTGTCAGACTGCCATGTACCCATATAGATCTCACTATAGACCAAATATGACAAGTCTAGGTATTATAGTTCCTGAGAAAAGGACTTGAATGTGAAACTATGTCGCAATGTTTATGTGCTTATTGAACCATGAAAACAAGGTCAAGGTCATCTAAAATATATGCTGCACTTGGTGGTGCTGTGGACCAAAGATGATGTTTGTATGTATTACCCTTGAAAAGTTATGAAGGTTTTAGAAAAAAGTTTACGCCGCCGCCGCCGTTGCCGTCGCCGGATTGCTATACCTATGTCTCGCCTTCAGCGACTTTCGTCGCAGGTGAGACAAAAACAAGCAAAGGAACAACGCTTTTATTGTTGTTCTTCATCTTGAAGTCACCATGAGGCCTTCAACAATGAGCTTTGCTCATACCTCATAGTAAGTTCAAGACAGCCCCTAGTACCGGTTTGAGCGGAATTCTTTGCTAATTGTAGAGCAACGCTACATCCATTTCTTCATTGGTCATGGGTGCGGGATTGTCAACCAACATTAATTAAACTGGCAAAGTGTTCTTACAATGACTGTCATCCTTTGCCTGACAAAAGCAATAGTGTCTAAAGCTAGTGGACGACTACAACATACAGACAAACACAGGGCACTCATCAAGTCGAATGTAAGAAAACTTGGCATTATAAAATAGTGAGATGTGGGCACTTTAACAGGTGGTCAGAATTACATTTCGAAATTGCAAAAATAAATGCCAAAATTTAAAGTATGAATAGTATATATATCCATATGAGAAATTCTCTCACGCACAAGTACAGCATAACTGAAATGTATAAGAGAGCCTACATCTCTCGCACAGGGAATCTTTTTTCAGGTTTATATTGTATCAGACAGGTCTTGATGTATCAGGTAATATGGAGTGTTCTATTTTCATAATGACGTTTTGGTCAGATAAATCTTTAAAGTCTTTCAGAATGAGATGTCTGACAAATTCTTAACAAGTAATGGAGAATAATTAACATTATAATACTGCAAAAGAAGTATTATTCATAAGGTACCAGATTTTTGTGGATTGTGTGGTTGACTTAAACCATGAAATTAAAAAGCCATTAAAATAATCAGCAGCTTTTTCCTTTGGCCCAATATTAAGCTATGTTTCCACTGGATTGGATGAGGTACAGACATGCCAGGTACCTCTTTCGAAAGAGCATTGTAACTTGGTTCCAATTGGCCAAGTCGTTTCAGAGAAAAAGTAGAATGTGCTTTCCTATAGGGGTTCCTGCTTGCCCCAACTTGGATTAAATGTGGACCTAAAATAACACTATTTTTACAGGGGATCTCCCAATGACTAATTTGGTTCCTAATGACAGAGTAGGAGAATATTCTATCCAAAGGGTTAAACTAATGTTTAACTACATATTAAACTAACAGGAAGTGTCCCCTGCTGTGACTGATTTGGATACAGTGTGGCCCTGAAAAACATTACATTTACAGGGAACCACCTAGGGACTTTTCTGGTCAAGTCTGGTTCAATATGGCCATGTATACATAGTTCCAGGTTGAAGATCTTAGAATGTGTATTTCCCATTGTTAAATTATGTTCCTCACTGGAGGCCATCTAGGATTTAGTGAGAATCTGAAAACATTATTAAAACAGGGGACCGCCTGAGGACTATTGTGGCCAAGTTTGGTTCTAATTAGTCAAGTAGTTTCAGAGAAGAAGGTCTTTGAATGAAAATTAACACCGTGCAACTAGCAACAACTCTTGGCTATATAAACGAACAAGTTAAAATTCTTGTCTTGTCAGTTTATTTTATGTTTGACATACTAGTAATATGTGTATGTATTTTTACCTTTTTACCTTTTATCACAGTTTGACAAGAATCTTAACTTGTTTGTTTATTTTTGCTAAAATGAACTACTTCACAGCAGTCTTCATTTTAACTCTAGCAATCTCCCAGCAAGTTAAAAAGGTTACATCAACCAAATTTTTCATATATACTTTGAAAGAACTATTGCTTGTTGTATTCCAATTTTAGTGGATTTCTAAAACCATGAAATTGAGTTCCCAATGTAATGCATTTTTTCCATGGAATTTTAATGTATAGAATTCGAAACAACGTAGTTAAGTACCAACGAAATAGCAATAGTTATGACAAGAGTGGACCCTACTAGATGTCTCGCCTGTCCCTGCTTGTCGCTAAAACAGTCATGTTCTACTCAAGAGTAGCCTACAAGCCAAATATCATTACTGTACCACTTACAGTAATTGAGAAACTATTCTAATCAGAAACATTAACTTTGTTCACTAGACCATGAAATTGAGGTCAAGGACAAAAGTCATATGCCAGACTGACATGTACTACTCAAGACCAACCTATATACCAAATATCATTGACCTACCACTTACAGTAATTGAGATACGGATCTAATAAGAGAAACTTAACATGGTCACTGGACCGTGCATTTGAGGTCAAGGTCACATGATTTTATGTCTGTCAGGTACATGTAGCACTTGATTAGTACTACCACTGGACCAAATATGATATTCCTACATTAAAGGGTTTTCAAAATATACTGTATTATAGTAAAAGTTAACGCCGTCGCCGCCATACTTTGCACGCCTATGTCTCGCTTTCGCGACTTTCATCACGGGCGAGACAAAAACCAGGAAAATTGATGCCACATACACAGTATATGCACATAATAATAAGAGACAAAGCTGTAGTATTATAGGTAAATTGTCTTGCCTGTGCTCCAAAATTTGGTGGTGGCTTTAATTTTGACTTGAATTTTGGCTTTTTTATTCCTTTTCTTATTGCTGGTTTCTTCTGGCTGAAAAATGGATGAACATTTAAATGTTAAACATTTTATACTTTCACATATGGATATGCATGATTATTGAATAGCAACATTACATTTGTCATAGAAAGTAATCAGACGTGAGAATGAAATATTCTAGAACAAACAATAAAATGCACTATAAAGAATGATAAAAGGATTGATACATTGATATAAGGGAATACTGCAATCCTTGCAAGGTTGAGCAATATCAAATTCTACTTGTGACAATTTTCCTTAATTACTCAACAGATGAAGAACAGAGATATGAAATATAAGAAATGACTCCTGTGGGTTTCACCAGACCTGTTGTACAGTACATTGTAGTTGGAAACCACACATAAAGCTATAAAAGTTGTTTAAATTTAATAAAACTGGTGAAGATATCCCTCATGATTGTTGTTTTGGCATTCCTTTGGGCCTTGTCCTGTCAGCTCTCAAACACCTTTGATTTACAGTCTTCAAAATTACGGCAGTAGAATACAGAAGGAATAAAGTCCAGAGACAAGGCAAAAGCAAGAACACCAGAAGACGGAAGACCAAAGACACCACATGCCCACAAAACACACGAACACTACATATACAACACAAAAAACTAAAGCACTAACAGTGTGAACTCTCAAAAAAACAGATTGACATCAGGTGCTCCGGAAGGGTAAGCATGTCCTGCCCTGCATACAGCACCCGTCACACTGTCAGTGGGTAAATCCAGGGTAAAGTCAAAACCGGTAATGTCAAATCTGGGAAGACATGAATCTAGTTGAAAATGTCAGTTTTCATTTGTGACACTGACATTTCATATCTATCTATGATGTCATGGTGACAGCCATAGAATTTTTGAAGGGACAAAAGTAACAATGGCTGAACATATCCCTGACTCAGCAGTTTTTGTGATACTGCTTTTGCTCTTTCCACAAATTCAACGTATGTACTGCACTCTCTACAGTAGTGAATTATTTGTGAAATATACACTATGCTGTGGAGGTAGGTATATTGCTGCAGAGAAAGGGAAAGTTCACAATTGGAAAGTCAAAATCATCACGTTTGTCATACAATCTAAATTTCGGCCATCCATGTTCGTCAGTGTATAACAAAAGATCAAGTAATGAAGCAGAATTTGGTGTATCAGTTGTCCCTTTAGTTTCAAGTTTACTAGGGTAGATGCGATGTAAATATTCTTTAAATCTTGAGTTATTAAGAGAAAGTACATCATCTACATATCTGAAGCTGAAATTAAAAGTCTGGGCTAGTTATCCCCGCACTTTCAAATGAAAGTTCGGGGATATTGTTGTTGGCCTCCTACGTTTGTCACAAATCCTTGCGATGCGAACTCCTCCTACATTTTTGGATTTAGGGTTTTAATTTTGTTATAGAACTGTTGCATTTATGCTGCAGATGCACAATAAACTTTCGGATTTTTAATATTGGTCTTGGTGCAAACAAGAGGCCCCAAGATGTCCATTTTGACACATATGGCATGAGACGCGAACTCCTCCTACATTTTTGGATTTAGGGTTTTAATTTTGTTGTAGAATTGTTGCATATGGTCTGTAGATACGCAATTAGCTTTCAGATTTTTGATATTTATCTTGATGCAAACAAGAGGCCCCAAGATGTCTATCTGACAAAGACCACAAAATGTGGATTGTGACACATATGGCATGCGACGCAAACGCATCCTACATTTTTGGATTTATGGATTTAATTTTGTTGCAGAATTGTTGCATATAGTCTGTAGATGCGCAATAAGCTTTCAGAATTTTGATTCTGGTTCCAACTTTGGTAAATTTCCTGAAAATGTCAAAGACTGATATTACTGGACATTTTGGCATATAATCTTTTATTTTGGCAAGTGTTTGGAAAAAATAAAAATTCTGAAATCTTAGAATTCGAAAATGTGATTCCAATTTTAGTAAATATCCTGAAAGTCTCAAAAACCAATTATTTTTTGGAATTCTACCTAGCAACAATACTGTTAGGATTTGTTTCTATTTGGGCAATCATTTTCACCAATTGAATTTGAAAAATATTTTATTCCAATTTTGGTAAATTTCCTGAAAGTGTCAAAGACCACTTATTTTTGGAATTTTGCCTATCAACAATACTGTTAGGATTTGTTTCCATTAGGGCAATCATTTTCACCAATTGAATTTCAAAAATATTTGATTCCAATTTTGGTAAATTTCCTGAAAGTGTCAAAGACCACGTATTTTTTGAAATTCTACCTATAAACTATATTTTTAGGATCAGTTTCAATTAGGACAATCATTTTTAACAATTGGATTTCAAAAATTCTTGATTCCAATTTTGGTAAATTACCTGAAAGTCTCAAAGACTGCTTATTTTTTTTGGAATTCTTCCTAGCAACCATACTTTTAGCATTTGTTTTGCTAAGGTCAATCATTTTCACCAATTGGATTTCCAAAATAATTGATTCCAAATTTTGGTAAATTTCCTGAAACTGTCAAAGACCACTAATTTTTGAATTCTACATTGAAACCATGATTAAAAAATTTGTTAGAATTAGAAGAAACATTTCACCAATTTGATTTCCAAAATATATGATTCCAAATTTGGTAAAATTCCTGAAAGTCTCAAAGACTACTTTTTTTAAAAATTTTGCCTAACAACCATATACCCTTTAATTCCTTATGGTAAAAATAGTGACTGTCAATAGTTTAATTTCAGAAAAATTATACCCACGGTCTATAGCTGTTTTCTGTGTCAAACAGGGGGTGCGGGGATCACTGTAGTTTCCGACAGTCATTACTCTAGTTGTTTATGTTTCTGTTGTATCATCCCTTGTAAAAACTTTGCTTCATACAAAAAAGGAAAAGGTCAGCTAAAAGTGGTGCACAATTTGTTCCCATAGGAATCGCTAATGTCTGTTGAAAAACGTGGCCTCCACATTCAACAAAAATGTTGTCGATCAAAATTTCAAGCATCTTTATAACGTCATTTTCACTGTATTTCTTGTTTGACTCAGTGTGGTTCTTAACGAAATATGTTTATCTTTTCCTATTACCAAATAGGAATACCTGCATTCTCTGTTTTTGGTACAGAAACATTGATGTATCAGATAAGAAATTAATGTTAAATAAAATTTATAAGTTTATTATGTGGAAGAGTTGTACATGTATAAAGGGTAAAAAAATCAAAAGTTTGAATGCTATTGCAGTATGCTAGACTGTTTGAGGAGAGCTGTTCAAGGAGATCTTTTGAATTATTAAGAATCCACATCTAATTCACACAGCTCTTGGAATAGGCTTTTTTGCAGTAGCTTTTTAGACAATCTCTAGCTGCAGTCAGTAAAGTGGAAGCCTCAGCACCCAGTAAATGAAAGGGAGATAACTGTTATTTTCATCCTTTTTGATACCGAAGGATACTAACAGAAGTATGATTTGTGATTATCTCGTCCCTTGATAATGTAGTTGGGGTATGAGTAGGATTGCCAGATGAAGTGTCAATGCCCATCTCCTTAACAAGACAGTCTAAATAGTGTTTCTTACATACAAACACAATATTGTTAGAAGCTTTGTCTGCAGGTACTATGAGTCTACGACCATGATGACATACTTTTCCTGGACGTTTGTTAATGTTTTTGCAACAAGAGGATCATCAAATATACTGGGCGTTCTAGTTTTCATAGATGTTTTCAAGCGCCGGATATGATTAATGTTTAATGATTTTATAATCAACCTGATCCAGTCTGACAATGTCTCCACGTCTTCTTTTTCTCTCTTCTTCAAAATATTTTGATTTGCACTTAAAATACCGGTATATTTCTCTGTTAGTACATTTCACAACTCAAATTCAAGTTCAAGCTTCTCAACATCCAATACTAAAACTCAGTTTGGGAAACATTTTAAAATGTGAAAAGGGAAATAACTTTTTCAGGACAGCCCTGTTTTAAGGTCTAGAAATTGAAATGATGGGAGAAAATGCAAATATTCCTGTTTACAGATGTGATCCTACCTTTGGTTGGGCGACACTCATCGAATTGGAAAACTGCCAGGGAATATAAGTTGTTATAGAAATTGACAACGTCATTAGGTTGAACCGAAAGAGTTACTTTGTATGCAGATTTCATTTCCAAGGGCTGTTCACTGGAACATTAATATAATTCAGGTTAAGACGGGGTATATAGTGTGACATATCAATTTACATGAAATTGGTTGCTATTTGAAATAGTAGTAGTGATATATTTAAGAAATAATTCATGGGCGCAGGTGGTTTGTTGGAGATTTACATATGGGTGGCTATTATTTTCGTTAATATTTTACCCAGAGCGTAGCGTAGCGGAGAGAGGGGTAAAATAAACGAAAATAATGGAAACCCATATGTAAATCGACTACAAACCACCGGCGAACATGAATTATTTCGATTCTAATATGACATTTAATTATCTTCGCGGACCTACAGTGTACNTGGTTCACAGGCCCTCCCTCATCTAGTTTGAGGCTTGAAAAAAGCCCCTCATTGACCCTATTTTTTGCCATTTCAATAAAATAAAAACAAAAAATCACCTCCCTCACTACATTTATGGTGGTTTTTATAATGTAAAAAGCTGCCTCATCTATTTTTTGGCAAATAAAAAGATAAAAAAAATCACCTCCCTCCCTCATCATTTTAAATGAAAAATTGCCTGAGAACCAATTAATTAATTTTGTATGGCCTTAAGACGGGGTATATAGTGTGACATATCAATTTACATGAAATTGGTTGCTAAATGAAATAGTAGTAGTGATATATTTAAGAAATAATTCATGGCACAGGTGGTTTGTTGGAGATTTACATATGGGTGGCTATTATTTTCGTTAATATTTTACCCAGAGCGTAGCGTAGTGGAGCGAGGGGTAAAATAAACGAAAATAATGGAAACCCATATGTAAATCGACTACAAACCACCGGCGAACATGAATTATTTCGATTCTAATATGACATTTAATTATCTTCGCGGACCTACAGTGTACACGGTAAGGACAGCCATTGCATACGATTTACTGACGTTTTTGTGCACAAAACATATTATGACATCGTCTGTTTCAGCGTAAAAACTGTTGTGAAGTCGCTCATATGTTATTGGAGATTTTCATATGGCTGGTCGTTATGGTTTCCATTGTTCCCATATTAGAATTCAACATATCTACTATATCTGAATATGATTTTTTTTATTGGACAATTTCTGAAGTACAACCTATGGCACCCTCTTACCTCTGTGGTTTTGGTGATTCCTCTTGTGGCACAGGTTCTTCAGATTTTGGAGAAGACTCCCTTTGTTCCAGAGATTTAGGAGAAGACTCCTTTTGTTCTAGAGATATAGGAGAAGATTCCTGTTGTTCAGGTGATGAATCCTGTATGTCCATATTTTTTTGGTCATCCGTTTTGTCTGGAGACTGTATTGGTGACCTTGGAATCTTGTTCCTGGTCTTGACTGGTTCCTTGACATGATTGACCACTTCCTGTTCATTGTTTATAATGTCATTTATATTATTGTTAGAAGTTGTCGGACTCTGGCTCAGTGTTTTACTAGGTTTAAACGGGTCAATTTGTGGATCATTGTCTAGCACTTTAATCTTAGATTTTGTTTCAAAAGGATTGGTATTTTCATCAAAGTCATCAAAATTGAAATTATATGTCCCCCTAGGTAGAGGGGGTGATTCGTCACCCATTGATATGAATATTTAAAAATATCTAGTAAGCAAGCTTTCCAACATTCTATAATTTATCAGTTGAATTCCATTATTAGTGATCTGTTTAATTAGAAGTCCAATATCTGCAATGAAAAAGAAAACTCATTTATATGTCAATAGTTATATTTCAACATTATATACATGTTCATGTATAATACTTGTTTACATATATGCAGAAATTGCACATAACACAATATAAAATCAGCCCATACAAATACATGTATATTTGTACAGGTCTGTGCAATAATCACTAGATTCACACGAACAGATTCTAAAACTACAGTATTTGACAACATGACATCACTTTTTGCTTGGCCTCTGTTGTTTATACACTGATAATGCCTACCTTATGTTTTTCATACTAAAATACCGGTAATTTTACTTCTTTGTTTATCATACATGTATGTATGTGGTATTAAGTCATATATAAAGACTGTGGCCATCAAAACATGCAGACAGTGAAATGCATTCCATTCTTGATCTTGAATAATTTCTTGCTATCTGGGTTAGTTGGTAATATTTCACAAGACTCTTTTACAATCATGCCAGGTTTATAAACATTTCAAATTCTTTAAATTTTTACCTTTTCTTTCATCTGTGATAAGTAATACACATCTTATAGTCAAATAATTTTTTTTTGGTCAACAAGGCTTATGTGGGTCTTATTGAGGATGCCCTAACAAATGATCATGTGACATTCCCATTTTTACCTTCTCTTTAAAAACACAACAAGCTTGAACACCTCCCTATTTATAAGCAAAATAATGCTTATAAAACAAAATATGTGCTGTGAAACATCTCTCAAATTTAAAAACTTTTGCTTTGCTTGAGATCCAGAACAAAACTTTAACCCTTCAATGAATGTACAAAAAAGGGCAGCAAGATTGATATTGGATGCAGATCCATTATCACTCTCTGAGCCTTTATTCAAAACACTTGGATGGATGAAAGTTCAAGACAGAATTAAATATCATAAGTACCTATTAGTATATAAAAGCCTAAAAAATGAAGCACCTTCATATTTAGTCCATAAATTCCAATTAATTGCTGATGAGAACCCTTATTCTCTCATGAATGTTGTTAATGGAAATTTAAAAGTTCCAAAACCCAAGTCTGAGCTTTTCAAAAAGTCCTTTACTTATTCAGGATCAGTGTTATGGAATGAGTTACCAAAATCCATTACTTTAGAAACTCTCCATCGACAAAATCTTTTAAGGAAAATGTTAAGAAATATATTTTACAAAAGACTTTTGATCATGATGATATTTCAGAAATAGATGTTTGTTAAAATTGTGTTTTAATTATGTTAATATTTTGTACGTTTTTTTCTATGTTTACATTTATGTATAAAATGAATCTATAATGTATTGATATTGAGGGCCTCAGGGAAGATTAGTTTTGTAACTAACTGTGTTACCCTCTTGAAAAAAAAGCCTTTGTTATTATTATTATTATTATTACAATATGTATGTATTCTGTAAAGTTTAAATTTTGGGAAAGTTTCATCTTTTCCTAAGGTTTTTTTTTTTGCAGATTTTTGTAGTGCATTCTATTATCAAAAACAATATTTTCAGAATTGCAGCTTTAAAAGTATAATCCCTTCGCAAATGATATACTTATTTACGATATTAAAAAGAAAGTAAATGGGGTAAATTTCAAGGTGACAAAATCCCATCTCCTGTTTAAAGAAAAAACATCTAGGGGTCACTGTGCGGTCTTCAACACAGTGAGGTCAGAGGAACCTCAAACCATATAGTAAGCACTAATGGCCCCAAAAAGTAATAAAGTGAATAAATCAATGGAAACAAACCATACCACATCCAATAACCTGAATATCAAGAAAGTAAAATTTAAGAAATTTTGTTTTTTTCATATTTTATATAATGTTATATGATGTAGAATTTCAAACACTACTGTACTATTTCAGGTATTGAGTAAAATCTTTGAAATAGCTCTTGTAAAAGACGAAACCTTGTCATTTTAGTACTTGAAAATCTTAATCAATATCTTTCATTTTGTTTTCTTTCTTTGCTTCAGAGTTATGAAGATTTAAAACTGGGTGTTTTTCTTAATTGATTACATCAAGCTGCAAATCTCTGTGTATCAAAATGTCTTGGATTTAGAGGACCAACTACTTCATGGTGTTGATTTTTGTTTTGCAAGTGTATCAAGAGGCTCGGGTGAGGGTGAGAATTGGAAATCGGTAAGGGATTAGATTAGTATTCTTAGTGTTCAGATAATATATAAGGTCCTAAGTTCCAAATTAACAGATTGTGTTATTGTTGGATACCATTCACCTGTTACAGTCAACAATGATGAAAAGCTCTTTACAAGCCTTGTAACTGAGGCAAGATAATTAACTACCGTTTGGCAATTGAGAACTTCTCTCTTTGTCAGGAGGAAGAAACCTAAAGAGAGAAAGTTCTAAACTCTAAAATTGTTGAAACCTTCTGAGGAAGGGAAGGTGTCTGCATGCATGAGGTTTCGAACCCCCACTGGTTTGGCCATTGTGATCTTAAGTCAATGCCTTCACAACTCGCCCATCCTGCAGGCTGCACCTGAGATTAGCCTTAGTACTGTATAGAACTAAACATTGACAAAAATATTTATGAAATGAATCACTCCTTACCTACCTTTTTATGGTTGTATATTATCTTTATGATTTAGATTTCGTAAAGCTATTTTTATATAAAGATGTTTAAAAACAAAAAATGCTTTGGGAAGTAAGTGTTTTGCCTTTTTTGAACAGTATTTGTGGTCTTTCGACACTTCGGACGTTTCTTGTTTTACAGGAAGTCGATTTAGAGAAAAAAAAGGGACCTAACTCCAAATACAACTTAAAAAATTTTTGTTGTTCACAGTTCTAGGAAATAAAATTAATGAAAATCGTTAACGAATTTATTTCGAAAAACGAATATATTGCGTTTATGCTTATATTTTAAGCCTTAATTTTCAAACGCCCATTGATTTTTTCTTTTGTCGTGTTTTTCGTATCAAAATTATGGTTGAAAGTGACCATCATAAAATTAAGATTTTTGAACAACTTCCTGTTGACATGGAAGAGAATATAAAACGAATTTCAACCCTTTCTCAGTCGTCATTTAGACCAAAACATGACAAATATATTCAGTATGGTACTGCAGGTTTCAGAACAAAGTAATTTTGATTCATTATAGCACTGCCACTGGAATTATGCCACGTTTCACCAAAATGTGATGAATATATGGAGTACCAGTTTAATAAGAATATTTTATTTAGTTGTAGGTTTTAGTTTGTGTTCCATATTTCAGCAGATCTGAAGAACATAATATTAGGCTACCAATCCTTGTTCATTTGTTTTCTTTCGTATTTGGACTTCCAGATCATTCGGCCTTACGTACAGCAGTCAAGTACCTAACCTGTATGAGTTATAACAGAATAATAACATGCATGTGTTATTACAGATGTCGTTTTGAGTTATCTGCTCTTTATTCCTAATTCTGTAATAACATATGTATGTAGCAGCCTTTTTTTGGTCACTTGGGTATTGCTTAGACCTTTGCGCAGAAACTAATTATTTAGCCTGAATAAATCACAGTACTGCCAAGTCTCACGCATTAGGCGTGAGAGTCACGCATTTTCATCTTTAATTTCGGCAAATTCCTTTAATCTTTTTTATTTTCCCTTTGATCTTTATTAATTTTTGGAAATCTCACGCATTTTGCTTCCCAAAACTTGGCAGCCCTGAAATCAGTTTTCAATTAAGTTAAAACATTTTTGATGAACCATGGTTAATCAATGAGAACAGGCTCTAAAAGGATATAGCTTTAGTTGTAATAACAATGCTTAGTTATTACAGGCATATGACTTAAATATTTATTAGTTTATTAGACACTTGGGAATTACTAAGAAACTTGCGCAGAACCTATTGATATGCTTTGATTTTCATA
>MJUU01026942.1:0-13965 GCA_002080025.1 Modiolus philippinarum | reverse complement strand
TAGCCAATGTAAGGTAAATATACATACAATGGAGTCAAGCTTGCAGATTCTATGGGAGAAATGTTCATCTTGGGAGGCAATAGCTACCAAGTTAGCCAATGTAAGGTAAATATATGTTGATTATTTATTCATTCTATTCTATGTTAAAAGGCAAGGATTTAAGGGATGGTGTAAGGGGCATGGGCCCCTATCCCTTAAACCGGAAAATTAAATTTTTTAGGATACTGTGAAAGTACTGTAGGTATTGTTAGTGGGGATCCAATTTTCATGGATTTGTGGTTCGCTTAAATCATGAAATTCAGTTCCCAATGAAATGTGTTTTCCCTTAGGATTTAAATGCATATAATTCAAAAAAATATGAAGCCATGAATTCAAGTTAACAAGAAATAGCAATATTTATGAAACCACTAAAGTTGATATCCCAAGTAGATCTGGGGTTTAGGCAAACCTTTTTTTTTAATTTTCGTGCCTTGCTCTACTTGATGATTTTTTTTTCAATTACTCCTCCTCTAATTTCAAATCCTGGATCCATGTGCATATATTTATCTTATTTATCTTTCTTCATAAGTCACAAATTTCATATTTCCGAACCTTGTTTCAATCCCTGTTTTCTTGATAACAGAAATGAACGATATCTGATACTGTAGTAGAAGTTTCATTTCTGATGTGAAGTATTTTTTCTTTCTCAGTAATGGACAAATCCCAGTATGCAAAGTATCAGAATCAAAACTCTTATGATTTTTTTTTTAAATTAACAAAAACATTTGATACATGTAAAACAAAGTTTGAATTTCAAGAAAAAAGGAAATACCTTTGTGTAAGCATTAATTCAATCCTACTGGTATTGTAGATGTTGACTTCTATGTGATAGATTTCAACACTCTCATTGACAAGGTGGTCAGTTCTTGCATATTTTTTTGCCAATATTATTTTTTTGTATTCAGGCAGTTTTAAATACTGAAATTATTAGCACCATGACATCAAAGGAAACTTAACAAAATACTATAAAAATAAGTATACCTGCCAACTATCCCTATTTATGGTTTTTGTTCCCCATGAGAGCATTGAATTTGAAATTATTATAGATCATTTATTTCTGTATGGCTTAATGAAACATTCATCTGGTTATTGCATGATGATTGCAATGTTATGAAAATGCTTAAAAAAGTTCAGAAATATTGATTTGAAACCCCCTTTATAGGTTTTAGGCTATGTTTGGAGTTTTCTCGCTCATCAAAACCCCCGGGAGCAGTCTCAAAAGTTAGCATAAAAATAAAAATAAATCTGAAGATAATAATAATATAGTACAACTGTTCTTTCCTGGGGTTGCTTTGTTGTTTTGTACATTACCGGCCATTTTTGGTACACACAATTGATGCAGCTCAAAGTTTTATAATACTTTATTTATTATCTTTTGCAATGTAATGATGTTCTTATATTTTTCAACTGTGAATTTAATGTTGTTCCAGAAGAAATTTCCACCCAATTTTGTTCTAGTGCATTGCGGATGCGACAAGGCACAAGATGTTTGCCATCCACATAGCTCTTCACAAACGGAACTATGTGGATGGCAAACACTTGGGAAGATGTGCTGTCCCTACCAGATTCACTCTGCTCCCATTGATAGTTTTATGTTAATTGAAATTACTAATGGTGATGGTATATGAAGGTTTTTTGTCTCGCCTGCGACGAAGTCACGGAAAGCGAGACATAGGCGTGCAAAGTATGACGGCGACGGCGACAGCGTTAACTTTTACTATGTACAGGATATTTTGAAACCCTTTGATGTAGGAACATCATATTTGGTCCAGTGGTAGTACTAATCAAGTGCTACCTGACGTACATAAAATCATGTGACCTTGACCTCTATTGCACGGTCTAGTGACCACGTTAAGTTTCTCTGATTAGATCCATATCTCAATAACTGTAAAGTGGTAGGTCAATGATATTTGGTATATAGGTTGGTCTTGAGTAGTACATGTCAGTCTGGCGTATGACTTTTGTCCTTGACCTCAATTTCACAGTCTAGTGACCATGTTAAGTTTCTCTGATTAGATCCATATCTCAATAACTGTAAGTGGTAGGTCAATGATATTTGGTATATAGGTTGGTCTTGAGTAGTGCATGTCAGTCTGGCATATGACTTTTGTCCTTGACCTCAATTTCACGGTCTAGTGACCACGTTAAGTTTCTCTGATTATGATATATGGTATGTAGGTTGGTCTTAGGTAGTACATGACAATATGCTGTATGGCTTTTGTCCTTGACCTCAATTTCACAGTCTAGTGAGCATGTTAAGATTTTGTGATTAGGTCATTTTCTCAGTAACTATAAGTGATAGGTCAATGATATTTGGCATATAGGTTGGCCTTGGGTAGTACATGACAGTCTGCTATATGGCTTTTGTCTATGACCTCATTTTCACGGTTCAGTGAGCATGTTGAGTTTTCAAGTATCTATTAATGTATGGTCAATAATATTTGGTATGTGGGTTTGTCTTAGATGGAACATGACATCCTGCTATTTGGCTTTAACCCTTGACCTCATTTTCACAGTCTAGTGAACATGTTTGGTTCTCCAGTATCTATATCAGTGGTAGGTCACTGATATTTGGCATTTTGATTTTTGGTTATATATAACAGTTTGCTATATTGCTTTTGTCAGCCAACATGTTAAGTTTTCTGAATTAGTCAGTTAAGAGTTTTCACATCTGTTTTGCGGCCAAGTAGGGATGGACGAGACATCAATTTGGGTCCACACTTGTTATAGTGTAATGATATTGTTTCTTTCAGCCTTTGTAGAAGTTAATGAATTAATCTTTGTTGATTTTTACATAGTGTAGATCGTATAGCTGAAGAAATCAAAGCCATTATACAACAAGAGAAAATAGATGAAAATGAACCATCAAATGTTTATTTTGCTAGAGATACACGGTATGTACCAGTACAACAAAGTTATTTACTCAATAAACTTTTGGGAGTGGTGAATCTCAAGCTAAATGAAAATTAAACCGTAAAGCTCTTCGCATATAAAACTTTCCATATTTAGAGATGTGCATGAAGGAATATAATTATTTTCAGAAATCAGGAAGGGGAGATAATTTGACTTAGACTTTTCATTGATTACATCTGCACAGGTGACCTCAAAGCACAACTCTTCTAGGATTTTGATGAAACTTTACACAAAGGAAGGACACTATATGGAGTTTTGCATGAAGGAATATAATGATTGTCCAAAATCTAGAAGGGGAGATAATTTGACTTTGACTTTTCTGCACAGATAACCTCGAGAGCACAACTCCTCTTAAACCACTTAAAGGATTTTGATGAAATTTTACACAAAGAAAGGACATTAAATAGAGATGTGCATGATGGGATATAATTATTGTTTAAAACCAGATAGGGAAGATAATTTGACTTTCACTTTACATTCATTCCATCTACATTGCTTACCTTGTAAGTGCAACTCCTAATAAACCACATGAAGGATATTGATGAAACTTTACACAAAGGAAGGTCACAACATAGAGCTGTGCGTTAAGTAATATAATTATTGTCTGAAATCAGGAATACCGTATAAGATAATTTTGACTTTTTTGATTCCTTCTGCAATGATTTTTGTTACTTTTTGTATGATTTCGATAGAATATTTTCATTGGAACTCCTGTGAAAAGTTATTTCCTTAGGGTAATATCATTGTGTTGTGGTGTGTCCATACTTGTACTATGTGCACACCTGAATTGTGTCCACACCCTTGTAAGTTAGTACTTACCATATTGATTCAGGGATCACTGAGCAGGAGGTACATATGGCTGCCATTCGGAGACAGCTCTTGTTTTATTATGGCCTACACTCAACCATGTACAAACTTTATGTATATGTAGTTATCTTTATAAAAAATATCTGAATTGCATACCACTGGATATTTAAAAATCTTTAAAGGGTTATGTGATTTCAAAATATAATGAAAGAGCCCTTTGCTATTTTATCATACAGTCAATCTTCAATGTCTTGAACACTCAAGTGACTGAGGAAAACAATTAAGGTAGATAGACACTGTTGCGCTGCGCAATACAATCGCGCATTTGAAAAATAAAGAGTAGTATACAGGTTAGGTTTGATTTTTGGGGCGGAACCGTAATTTGACAGCTTTTCTTTTGTGACGTCATAATTGAATAACAAATTTTAAACGTCATATTTCGTTTACTTTGCCGCGAATTAACTCCCTTTTCCCGTAAATAATGTTAATTCCGAAAACTTTGTAAAATATTTCTGTTAAAAGCACGGTGACATATACATTTTATTATTGTAACCAATAAATTACTTCATAAGCTATCTGATCACAAAAATACGTCAAATTCTCATGGATAAAAAGTTCATTTCTATTAAGTTAAAAATTGCCTTTCCGTATTTTCCCGTGCATTCTTTGTAAATTTAAGTGAAGAAATGGCTAAAAATGAGCAAAGTTTGATCTCAATTCTAGAAAAAGCAAGCATGGTGACCCATACTTTTTATTTCAGATTTCGAATAAGTAAGATTGGTTCTTCAATTGTGCTGACTTACAACAAAATCTCATGGATATAAATATTACTGTCTATCTACCTTCAGCTATAGAAGTCAAACAACATTTAAATTGAACAAAGGGTCCCAAAAAAGGGTTTGATACATCAATAGTGTTCAAGTTTAATATCAGTTCTAGCCATCAAAGTTCAACTGTATTTGAAATAACATACTGAGAGTTGTTGTAAACATATTTATTAATTAATTCATACATAATATTATTAGTTATTAGTTATTAGACAAACAATGAATCAATTCCATTAATTAACAACAAATTAATTATAGGATTCGGAAACAAGACTTGAAGTCTTATGTTAATCCGTCTCCTAAATAGATAGAAATTAACATAAGTCTAATTCAAACATGACACAAAGGTGTTTATGAAAATTCAAATATTTTAACATTTACAACAAATATAAGATATAATGTTGAGAGAAAAAGGAGTCTAATATAACTATTATTGGTAGATATATTGAGAAAAGAAAGAAAAAAGAAAAAGAATATGAGTATACATAAGAAAAGCAATGAGAGGGGTGCATTCGGTGGGGGGGGGTATGTGTACAGGGTGAAGAGGTTTAGTTGATTAGTTTTCGAAGCGTTTACTTTCAATTAAATAATTTTGTACCGATTTAAACATAACAGAATTTTGTACATCAGACATAGTTTCAGAACCAAACATAAGAACTTCTGCTGTCAATCTTATTGGTAATTGCAACGCTAGAATATAACGATCTCTAAGTATTTGAAATCTTGGACAATGGAGTAAGAAATGAGATGCTGTTTCATTAATGCCACAAACACAAACAGGGGAAGGTATTAGGTTCTTATCAAAAAGGTCTTTATTTAGACAACTACATCTCAAACGAAGTCTTGCGTGAAGTATCTGTCCTTTGCGATTTCCAGAATAATAATAAACTGGTTTGGAAGTCGATGTGTTGAGATGGGATTTAAAAACGTTAAGTGATGGAGATAGTTTTACATCAGACGGTAAGAGATTCCATGCACGTATTGTGGAGGGGAGAAAATAATTTGAATAAAGATATGTTCTTGTTTAAACGGGTTGAATAGCTTCCGATTTTCTTGTCGGGTTGTTATGTATTTGATTCATTCTATTTGGTACTAGTTCGGTGAGATAAGGCGGTGTCATGTTATTAATCATTTTATATACAGTAGAGTTCGCTTATAACTATTTCCAGGGGATCCCTGATTTTACTTCGTTATAAGCATCGTTCGTTATAAGAGAAACCATGTAGAATTACCAACCTCCGAAAAATGGTCTTCTAAATCCTTTGCTATTCCTGTTTTAAGTTTTAAAAGTAATGTTTGGAAGTGTCAAGTGAACTGTACCATTGAAATATGTGATGATTTGCGCATAACAGAAGACAAGTAAACGATTTGTTTGTCAAACAATCTTTCTTCGTTACATCAGGTAGATTTATCTGTTTGGGTTTAAATTCTCTTCGTTATAAGCATGATTTCGTAATAAAAAATTCGTAATAAGCCTTCAAAAATATGTTGTTTTAATAGTGTTGGGACCGGGGATTTTTATTTACTTCATTATAAGCCTGATTTCGTTATAAGCCTGTTCGTTTTAAACAAACTCTACTGTAATTGTATTAATCTATGGGTTTCACTGAGAGTTGATCTAAAATGATATACCTGTACAATTCTTCAAAGTTGTTACTGTCCATTGTGTATGACCTTACCGGTCTACTTGTTCTTATTGTGTAACCAATTTAGCAATTTGAGTCTTCTATTCACATTATTTTTTTACCAATAAGTATAGCTATACTACAACATATATTGGAAAAAGTTTTTGGTGAAATGCTATATTGATCACATCCAATGAGAACTTAAGTTTAACAACTGAATTGTCTCAAAAAAATAGAAATAAGTAAATATATTACACAACACATTATTAACCAATAGAATATCAGGAAAAGTTGTATCAGTAATTCATACCTATTTTTAGTTCGCCTCAACAAAAAACACAGTAATTCATACTTATTTTTAGTTCGCCTCAACGAAGTTGAGGAGGACCATTGGAGTACCCCGGGCGTCCGCATCTACGTCCGCGTCCGCATTTAGGTATATATCTTGGTAACTATGAAGGGTAGGATCATCAAACTTTGTATACAGATGCATCTTGGGCTATCTCACAGCCTCCAAGAAAATTGGGTCTCTTTGACCTATATTTTCCGCTTGAATGACTTAAATTCAAGTTTACGTCCGAGTTCAGATCTCAGTCACTATACATGGTAGGATCATGTAACCTTGCATATGCATGCATCTCTGATGGTAGGTCAGCATCCAGGCAAAATTAGGTCACTTTGACCTATATTTTCCGCCTGAACGACTTACATTCAAGTTTACGTCCGAGTTCAGATCTCAGTTACTATACATGGTAGGATCATGTAACCTTGCATATGCATGCATCTCTGATGGTAGTTCAGCATCCAGGCAAAAGTATGTCACTTTGACCTATATTTTCCACTTGAACGACTCACATTCAAGTTTACGTCCGAGTTCAGATCTCAGTCACTATACATGGTAGGATCATGTAACCTTGCATTTGCATGCATCTCTGATGGTAGGTCAGCATCCAGGCAAAATTAGGTCACTTTGACCTATATTTTATGCTTGATTGATTTACATTCAAGTTTTTGGACGAGTTCAGATTTCAGTCACTATACATGGTAGGATCATCTAACCTTGCATATGCATGCATCTCTGATTTTAGGTCAGCATCAAGGCAAAATTAGGTCACTTTGACCTATATTTAATGCTTGATTGATTTACATTCAAGTTTTTGGATGAGTTCAGATCTCAGTCACTATACATGGTAGGATCATTGTAATCTTACATATGCATACATCTCGGATGGTAGATCAGCATCCAGGCAAAATTGGGTTACTCTAACAATGTGCCATAACGAGGCGAACTCTGTAATCGTTGATTACCTATGTTTAGAATATAAATTGCGAATATCAATTCATGCAAATAGCCCAGTCGTAAGAAAATTCTTTCGTCATATTTCTGAAACAGTGGTATATGATCACACTACTCTTTATTTCAGTCAAAGCAGTCCCCACTTAGCTAAAGCTTTACAAGAGGGAATTACAGCTGCTGGCGGATCATTCAAGGATTTTGGTTAGTACAGTACATATTAAAATCTTATTCTATCTTATGATCTAGGCATCTATCAGAGGTTGGTCTGATCATGTTGCACAAAGAATTTGGGTGGAAACATTTTCCTCTAAAAACAATGTCTTAGTAATATGATTTTCAAATTTTGGATTTGTGAGTTCATATTTTTTTCATCAGAATGTTTTGTAGTTTCATCGCACATGCAGGGTACATAAAGACTCTTTTGTAGTTTGACATGAAAGACATTGGCAAACTAATACTGAAACAACAGTGCAAAGATGTGAAATCTAGCAAATTATAGGTCCAAAACATTGCAGTATGAAAAAGAAAGGAAATGGGGTAAATGTCATGGAGACAACATCCAATATCCAGTTTAAAACGACCCAAAACAAAGCATCTAGGTGTCACAATTTGGTCTTCAGTACAGTGAGGAACTTCACACCATATAGCAAGCCCTAAAGGCCCCAAAAAGGGGATAAAAAGTGTATAAATCAATTCAAACAAACCACATCCAATAACCAGAATATCAAGAAACTAAAATTTTTTGAGAAGACAAGGACAATCCAATGACCAACATATTCCTGACTTGGGACAGGCACAAAAATTGTGGTGGGGTTAAACTCGTTATCTTGGATCCAAACCCTCCCTCCAAACCCAATTTATATATATTCAGAGAATACACAAAACATGGCAATATACATGGAGAGTATATAAAACATTTTGATAAAGAAAAAACACAAAACATGACAATATATAGAGTTAGCGTATACAAAACATTTTAATACATAGAATATGCAAAACATGGCAATATAGAGAAAACATGGAACATGGAAATATCATCTTTGTTTTACTTGGTTTATTATGAATGTAAGAGTTATTGACTACACAGTTACACTACATGGTAATTGTTGCTTTATTTTGTAAAATCATTTTATTAACTACACCATAGGAGAATAACTTTTACACTATGTGATAAGATGAATCTTGATCATTGTTGTTTTACTTTGTTTAATATGTATATTAGGGTTATTGACTAAACCACAGTTACACTACATGGTGATGCTTTATTTTGTAAATTTTTGTTATTGACTATACCATAGGCGAATAACTTTTTACGATACATGATGAATGAATCTTTAGGATTGTTGCTTTATGTTGTTTAATACTTATATAGGGTTATTGACTACACCACAGTTACATTACATGGTGAGATGTATCAACACTAACAACAGTTATGGACAACCAACTGAAGATGGATATTACACTAAGATAACGACAGCATTCCAGTCATTATACAAAAAGGTATAATCATATCTACCAGTACTTTTCTGCCCCAGTCTCACAAATCAGGGTGAAGAAGGTTTCATGAGGGGGAGGGGTGTAAGACTACAAAAAATCCCTGACAAACACAACAAAAACACCAAATTCCAAGGTATAATTGTTATCTTGAAAAAATTATTTTCATCCAAGGATTAGTTAACTTACCGGTACTTATTGAAAACATCATGTATATTATATCTTATAAATGCTACACACATGTTTCAAGGAGTTACTTCTCATCAGCAGCATTAAAATCAAATAATATGGAGAGCTATAATCCAAAAATAGTCTGCAAGCAGTACTAATTATGAAAAAAGTACTCATTACAAAAAACATCAAAATCCAGTACCTAGGACATAATTCGAGTGCAATACATGGAATGAATCCTCAGTACAGTGGAACCTCTGAAACTGGCTTCTTCCAGGCCAAAGAAAGCTGCCCCTTTTGAGAGGTTCCAGTTTTTTGAGGTTCCGGAATCCAGTCATTCCAATTTGAACACTGGCACCAAAAGTGCATATCATCTCAGTGATAAATTTAAGCTGTAATTTGATTTTATCAATATGTTTCCTTGCATTCTTGTAAATTTCAATCAAGACTGGTGGTAAAATATTTAAATGCACTCATTTATTGATGTAGACAGTGATAGATATTTTGACATGTTGAATAAAATTGTCAGCTAAAATGTCTTTTCAATTTCAAATTTCAATTTTACAGGAAATATACTTTTTGAACCAATCTATTTAGCTGGTATTCAGAATTCTGAGGGGCTGGTTTTCTTAGCAAATTTTGATTGTTTTATATACTGTAAACCTGGAAATTTTCACAGCAGTTTTATTTTCGCTATTTTTAGTTCGCCTCAACGAAGTTGAGAAGGGCTATTGGAGTACCCCCGGCGGACGCGTCTTCGTCCGCGTCTGCATCCCCATTTAGGTATACAAATGTATATCTTGGTAACTATGAAGGGTAGGGTCATCAGACTTTGTGAACAGATGCATCTTGGGCTATCTCACAGCCTCCAAGAAAATATTTTCCGCATGAGTGACTTACATTCAAGTTTACATCCAAGTTCAGATCTAAGTAACTGTACATGGTAGGACTATCTAACTTTGCATGTGCATGCATCTTTGGCGGTAGGTCAGCATCCAGGCAAAATTACGTCACTTGACCTATATTTTCCGCATGATCAACTTACATTCAAGTTTACGTCTGAGTTCAGATATAAGTTACTGTACATGGTACAATAATCTAACCATGCATGTGCATGCATCTTTGTCGGTAGGTCAGCATCCAGGCAAAGTTAGGTCACTTTGACCTATATTTTCCGCATGATTGACTTATATTCAAGTTTATGTCTGAGTTCAGATCTAAGTAACTGTACATTGTAGGATCATCTAACCTTGCATGTACATGCATCTGTGGGGGTAGGTCAGCATCCAGGCAAAATTAGGTCACTTTTCTGTTTATGTCCGAATTCAGGTCTCTGTTATTGTACATGGTGAATATAAGATCATCTAGCCTTTGTATACATGCATGAGGGATGGTAAATGAGCACCCTGGCCAAATTGGGTTTCTGTGTCCATATGCCATAACGAGGCAAACTTTGTAATCGTTGATTACCTATGTTCAAGTTTGGAATGGAGGTGCGAAAATAAAACGGCACGAATATACTTGTCTATTATTAAAGTCAATGGTCAACAATTTTGCAGCATGAATTTAAAACTGTGCAAATGAAAATCTAAAATATTCGCCATAAAGTGCCAGCCTGTCATATAAATAATATAAATATATGGCTACTGTTAATTATTTTGTATTTTGATTCTGATAGGAAACTCACAAGGTTCCAATTAGGAGAATTCGTTCTAAAAGACATGGATGAAACACCATTTTATGCCATCGTTAATTAATTCTTAAATTTATTATTTTACAGGGAAATCATGAATATAAACCAAGTGTTATATTAGATGCTGCTAATGGTGTGGGAGCAAACAAGGCCAGGTTACTTATTCCATATTTAAAAGATTTACTGAAAATAGATCTGAAAAATGATGGAACCACAGGAAAATTGAATTATGAAGTAACAGTTTGATTTATTTACATATATATGTATCTGTAAATTAATCATAAGAAAATAATAAAACTTGAACAGAAAAGGTCACCAACACAATGTTTAAAAATGAGAACAAACTACAAAACAAGTTCTTTATGACTGTCCCTGCAACCTTCCTCCATCATTCTGCATGCAAAAAAAAATCATAAATTATACACTTTTCTGAATATACTCTAGATATTAAATTTATTTATTCATTGATATAATATTGAAGGCCAATCCATTTCATGATTCACAATTGAAATATTGAATACCTATTCATTATTCTCTTTTGAAATATTGAATACCAGTTTGAGATATTGAATTCTAATTCATGATTCAAAATTCAATTATTGAATACAAATTCATAATTCACAATTTAAAGATTGAAAACTAATTCATGATTCACAATTGAAATATTGAAAACTAATTCATGATTCACAATCACAATTGAAATACTGAAAACCATTCATGATTTACAATTGAAATATTGAATTCCAATTCATGATTCACACTTGGAATATTGAATATGCCAAAATTTTACTCACAATTGAAATATATTTTTTACATGTATTATCCATAACAATACATGATTGCAAAACAGAAAATTTTGCATGCATTATCTGAATTAAGTCAATATACAAATATATAAACATGATAAATAATGATTGTCTGTACAAAACACAAAACAGTGCTTAGACTTTGTTGAATGAAACACAACTTTATTAATTTATTTATCAATCATTCAAATTTGATGCTGTTCTTGCACTTTGTGTTTAAATTTCTGCCTTATACATTTATAAATGTCATTTCCAGTGTGGTGCAGATTATGTGAAAGTCCAACAGAGACCACCAGTAGGTATGTCATGATGTATTTAATTTTTAATTGGATAAAACAGTAAAGGGAAATGATTGCAAGTTTGAGTAGAACTCGATGGAAGAGTAGATTGACAAAGCAGTATTATACCCCTCCCTGATTGGATATAGTTTTCATAAAATAGTAACCTGAGGAGAACTCACAAGGAGTAGGTTTTCTCAAGATTGTCTGCATATCCCATTATTTATTTTATCAATCAGATAAGTCCTAAATATAGGGCTTTAGGACATCTCCTAATCTAAAGACTATCCTAAGCAAATTATTTGAAGTTGAAGTGGGATAGGGGACTTTTGAGTCTTGTTCTAACTTGAAAAAGTTCTATTACTATACGAATAAAATAAAAACATTAATATATTGAGAGGGAATAACACTGTTGAGTTAATGGGGATTTATATTTAATTTATCTGTAGCTCTTCAGGTTAATTGTATTTAGTCACTTAAAATTTAGTTAAGAATTGTCATAAATAGTTTGTTTTTTAGGTGTTATATATTTACATTTATTTCAATAGTTCAGGAATGCAGTCATTCCTTCTTACTGGTTTTAGGCGATCATTTCTGCCTTCAATTAAACTATAGTTTCTATCTGGAAAGTTCCATATTGTAAACAATCTAGGGTTTCCCCACAAACTTGGCCATAGATTGAGGTGTAACATATATAGGTCATCCATCAAGGACAACCTTTTCTTAGAAGTTGGTTGTAACCATTTTCAGGATCATTGTCAAAGAATTTATGCATGCACATGTATTAAAATACCATTTTATTGGATTAATGTCTATCCAAAGGATAGAATTCTATCCTATGTTACGACCCAGGTGACCAACCTCATGCAATCAAACATTAGTGATCATACCCATGCTAAAAGAATCCTTTTCAGGAAACCTCGTACACATCTTTCTGATCTCATAAAAAACTCTGACACTCAATAGTCTATTTTCATTGAACATTAATTTGATTGCCCGAACTTTTCAACACTTAAATGGTGCCCGAATTCGTTAATTATTCACAGAATGAATTTCCCATTCATAAAATTTTGTGTGTAGATTTATGAATACGGAAGACCGAGGCCTTTATTTACATTTGTAAGAATGGCGTAAACGTAGTTCCCAGGAACCGTCAATGAAACGATGTGGCTGTTTTGAAATAAATCATAAAAGAACAACGCATTGGAAACAAAAAATTCATTAGCTGTCGAGAACAACAGTCCATTATTTACAATCTACGGAAGACGTAATGTTTGTTTACATTTCTAGGTATCAATGAATGGAAAAGTACGGCTGTTCCACATTGGCTGTTCCATTATACTTGTTGCGATTGTCATTTTGCAGTGTCTTCTCCGAGGTCCGCATTCGGTATACATGTAATGGCCGACTCAAAACAAAATACTGAAGGAAGAAGTCGTACATCGGTAAATACAAAGTATTACCTGGAAACAGTTGTCAAGGTGCATATTCCAAAACAGACAATATTTTGCAACGATCGGGGTTGGAATTGACTAAATTCGAAATAGGATCAGGCAGGGGTGTTGATCTGTTGATTGCCATCCGTCCAACAATGTTCAGTCCGGGGTGTTGCGTGTTAATTGCCATTGATCAGAGTTTGGTCAAACAAAACTTGAGATAATGTCATTTGAGTATTTACAATGCATAACAGTCATTTTTCAATTGCATGAGAATGTATATCATAGTGCGAATTGAGATGCATTGTTGCACAAAGAACTTGGCACAGAGTCTTCGTGTGTTTCTTGGACGAATTATTATCTCCATAAAGAGCAGGTTATTGCTCATTTGCTGCTCAGGTCTTGTCAGCTTTTGCGTCTTGTCAGCATTCACAAACCTTTCATTCAGGTCTCTTCTTCAGAATTAAATTTCAAACTGTACTTGATCAAGATGGTGCTGTCATTGTTTAGTCTATGTTGAGTGTAGTGTAGAGCAGGGAACCCATAATATGTAATAGGTTTCTGGTATAAAATCAAAAT
>MJUU01026941.1:37921-51783 GCA_002080025.1 Modiolus philippinarum | reverse complement strand
AGATCCCAGGTCCCTACGACTAACGGTTTCTGAGATAAAAAAAATTACGGAAACTTGAAATCTTAAAGGGGCAATAACTCAAAAAAATCGTACCGCTACTTGACAAAGCAAGTGTGACAAAGCTTTGTCTTGACCTAACAAACATTTTTGTCATTACAATTATTAATCCATCCATTACGGTTTCGGAGCTTATCTGTTAACAAGGTTTTTCAGGTCAGGGGAGATAACTCTGTTACTATAAATAGGTTTGTTTAGCAGGGTGACTTTTGAATTGCTATTGTGTGGCCAACCTACCCTACCAAATATCAAAATGATATGTCAAATAGTTTTTAAGATGAATTTTGTGAAATTTGTGTCCAAATTCTAGTTCAAGTTCAGAAGAATAACAGTAAGGCTTTCACGACTGAGAACTTGGGTAAACATGGACACAATCCATATCTGCATTTTGCACAAAGAGGCTGAAAACAGATCGGTGGTGGTTCCCTATCGGGTAGCTCACCACAATTTATTTCACCTGTTGGACCTCAACATAAAAGTGATCATGATGAAAAAGTCACTGTGAATTTAGTTTCCCCAGTACAACAATCTATTGATCAAGCTAAAGATGAAGTAAAAAGGAATATGCAAGGTATAAAAAGAAAAAGAAGGAATGAAACAGCCAGTCTTCCTAGTAAACGTCGACGAAAACACCCTAGCTCAAGAAAAACATTCACAGCTAAGAACTTGAAAAAGAAGAAAGCTTCAAAGAAAACAATAAAGCGACTGATGAAAAAGAAATCTAAAAAGCAGACAAAGAAATGGTTCACTCTGAAAAAGAAACTAAAATCAACATTTAACGACATTTTTAGTCATTAAAATGGCTGAATTAACTGCAGAGGGGTTTCAAGAAGCACAACCTAGTGGTTTAGACTTATTTTCACTTCCACCTACAATGACTTGTGTGGAGAGAATATATTATGATGAACAAAGATCTACTTCTCAACTCACTGGGAACTCACCTATCGAATTTATCATAGCAGCTCAAAATTCATTAGAATACATTGACTTAAAAAGAAGCAAAATTTATGTAAAAGCCAGAATTAAACATGCAGATAGACGAAGTTTACAGGCAACTGAATATGTTGGTCCGATTAAAACTTTTCTACATTCCATGTTTTACCAAGTTGATGTAACCGTACAAAACGAACTTATCACCTCAACAACAACACATTATCCATATAAAGCAATGATACAGAACTTGTTATCTTATGGAACTGACGCTAAAAATTCTCAACTAACCAGTCAACTTTATTTGAAAAACTTAACTGGTCACTATGATGATAATGATGTGCAAAGTGGAACCAATAGCTCTCTGTATAATCGTTCCTTGTATTTTACAGAATCACAAATATGTGATATGGAAGGACCCCTGTTACATGATCTTTTTAGCTTGGACAGATATATGTTAAATTCTGTTGCCATTAACGTGAAATTATATAGATCTAGACCAGAATTTTGTTTGATGACAAGTGAAGGAACACCTAATTTTGAAGTAATCATTGGAAGACATTTATTTAAAAGTGTGTAAACTTCAAGTGTTGCACTCCATTATTGCTGCTCATGCTGAAAAATTAAAAACGACAAATGCAAAATATCCATTTATAAGAACTGAGGTACGATTGATGAGTATACCTGCAGGAAGTTTAAATTTCAACTACAATAATTTGTTTAATGGATTAAGACCTACCCGTGTAGTTGTTGGTTTCGTGGATTCTCAAGCTGCTGCTGGTAGTTATGCTTTAAATCCTTTTAACTTTCAACATTTCAATCTCAGTCAGATAGCATTGAAACTCAATCAGATGCCAGTTTCTGGAAATGTAATGAAGCTCAATTTTAATGTACCTGGAAGAACAATATTATCAGCTTTTACTAGCATGTTTGAAGTAACAAACAAATCAATGAAAGACAGTGGGAATCAACTTACTAGAGATGACATAGCTGGAGGAAATGCTTTATACTGTTTTGATGTTGAACGAATTTCGTAGATCAAGGACCATACTTGAATCTCATAAAACAAGGTACTTGTTCTCTGGAAGCAGTCTTTTAAAAGCCATTGCAAAAAGCAACTACCTGTGTGGTGTATTCAGAATATCCTAGCTATTTTGAAATTAACCTGGAAAGAGGTGTGATTTTAGAATGAACACATATCAACTTCAGTGTATCATTAATTGTGACTCAAATATGAATAAAAAAATTGTTCGTGTTTATGCTACAGATAAAATACCACAAACATTACAAAGTCAATCTGGCTTTATAGCCATTATAGGTAATCATGAAAATGTAGGTAGGCATTGGGTTGCCTTTTTTCACACCAATGAAGAACTTGAATGTTTTGATTCATATGGACTATCACCTGAACACTATTCACAAGGTTTTAAGTCGTTTATGTCGAAGTTTTTAAGATTGAAAGTGAATACTAAACGACTTCAGAGTAGTGATACAGCCGTTTGTGGACAATATTGTTTATTTTATTTAATGTGTAAAACCAGAGGTTATAAAATGGAACAGATTGTGAACATTTTTAGCAACAATTATCACTTAAATGATCAATTTGTGTATAATTTTATTGATGAACGTTTTCATTGTTGTATGTCATATTCATCAAATATGTATCAAATTTGTACTTGTGAAAATAAAATGTAAATAAAACTTACTTTTTGTACTCTTATTTCAAAACCTGAAACATATAAAAACATGAATCATTAAATGTCAATTCATTTTATAACACTGCCGTGCGCGGTCCGGGCTTATGAATAGGTCCGCAGCATCCTCTGAGCTTGGAGTATGAGTCTTCCTAACAGAGGGCCCCGAGGGAACCCCGGGATATAGAAATAGGACCTAGTATCTCCGGCTTGCGGGGTGTGACCCCTCCTAAACGGAGGCTGACCCCGAGGGTGCCGGGATATAGAAATAGGACCCATTCCGTGGTTGTGCGGGATTAATAAATACACAACCCATCTTTCGGATGGGATGTAAACTCAGGTCCACGTGTTGGAAGAAATGCCACGCTTCCTTGCACGTTAAAGAACCCTTGTGGAAAGCTCTTTTTGGGGTGGTCCGTAGGTGATCGGCTACAAGGCTAAATTCCCCGCCCTTGACGATTTCACCCTACTTTTCCAGTGGCAGTCAGAATTTCCCGTCCCATGGCCCTTTCCATACCCCAAAGTGATTATTTATTAACAAACTTGTTCTCGTCTTGATATAGCTGAAATATTGTTGAGTAGACGTTAAACAATATTCAGTCAATCATTTTATAACAAAAATGTCAAACAGAATGGATAACTGGTGGGAGCATACAATCCCTCATTAAGTTGCAATGTCAAACTAGTGTGTACACCCTTGCCCCCTCCGGAGCTGGAAAAACGGTTCTAGTTAAAAACATTCTTAAACAAGCTGATGGGGTGTTTACAATACCACCTGTTAAAATATTTTTCTGTTTTCTGTAGATAAACCAATATATGATGAAATGAAAAGAGAAATTCCAAACAGAATTTCATACGGGATTTCCTAATATGGATACTCTTATGCAGTGGGGAGCTATACCAGGATTGATTGATTGATTGAATGATGTTTTACGCCAACTTCAGCAATATTTCAGCTATATTGTGGCGAGAACTGTTAAGTAAGTTGAACAATTATGATAAATATATAAAAATATCAATATAAAACTATTAAAGCTTTATACAAGTAAAACAAGAGTATAAAATATAAAAAATATAAAAAAAACATTATAGGAGAAATGACAGTTTAACTGTTACAATATTACAATTATAAATATTAAATCCATTTAAATCTTACTAAATAAATTGATTGATTTTATAAATTGAACGATTTTGTCGCCAGCGACATTTGTAAATAGGTCTTTAAGACTATCAGCTGAATAAAAATCACGCCTGATATCGGCAACATCTATACATTCAATTAAAACATGTTGAATTGTATAAGGACAATTGCATGGAATACATTCATGTCGATCATCACTGTTGAGAATAAAACTATGTGTTGTTCTAGTGTGTCCAATTCGACATCGGGTCAACACTACCTGTTCCCTACGGTTTCTACCACAGGAACCGATCTGTTTACCGATGTCTGACTGTATTCCATGCAGTTTATTATTTATTTGCAGATCCCATTTGGCCTGCCACAACTTTAAAATGTATTTAACGATCAAAGGCTTCATGTCAGTGTAGGGTACTGTACAATCCGCCATCTCGTCATCTAGTGCATCCTTGGCTTCCTGATCAGCAACTGTGTTTCCATAGATCCCCACATGACTAGGGATCCAAACATAAAAGACTTCTTTGCCTAATGCTACAAGTGATTTGTAGAATTCGGCTACTTTCAAAATAATTGGGTGTTTTGTTTTTCGACTTTCAATTGCCAATAGACAAGAAAGCGAATCGGAACAAATCATGAATTTATTTGATTGCGATAAAGCTACAAATTTAAGTGCTGAGTAAATAGCGTTAGCTTCAGCAGTAAATATGGAACTAGAGGGTGGTAATATAGAAGAGTGAGCTATACCAGGACATAAAATAGTGGTTCTGGACGACTTAATGATGGATGCGGCAGATAGTCCAGAAATTGCTTATTTGATGACTGTTGGTTCTCACCATTACAATATAACTGTCATACATATATTACAAAACTTGTTTGTTAAAGGAAGGTCTATGAGAACTGCTTCTCTAAACTGTCATTACTTTATGCTCATGGCAAATAAACGGGATACCTTGCAAGTGGCTGCTTTGGGACGGCAAATCTTCCCTGGTCAGTTGAAGGTTTTCATGGAAAGTTTTGAATCAGCATCAAGATTACCCCATACTTATATTTTAATAGATAGTTATCCTGCATCTAATAAAACGTATCAGTTGCGAACAAACATTCTACCAGGACAGTCGACAATTGTATATCAACCAAAATGAACCATGAGCAAAAACTACATTTCATTTCATATTTAATGGATGCACCAAAAAATCAACAGGTTTCCATATTAAAGCTAATCACTAAGGAACAATTACACATCATCGTTGAAATAATTTATAATGTGGTCCAAGGAATATGTAATCTTTCAGAAAAAAATAAAAGTAGCTTAAACATGAAAAAACATCTCATTAGGAAACTAGTTGCCAAACGATTAACATTTTCTGAAAGGAAAAGATTAGTTTTAAAACTACGAAATATTTTACCAATCTTTTATCAAGCTTATATAGACTATGTCGCGTGAATGTATATTGATTCCGAAAGCAAAATATGAAGCTTTAATAAAACCTGAACAATTAAACCAAAAGACATTAGATAATTCAACCGATTCCATTAATGGAGTAAACACTAGACTTTTAAAGGAGGAACCAACAAAGACCATTGTACCTGCCACTAATAGAGACAATACTGAGCTATCGAATGAAGAACAAACAAAACATCTAGTAACAGAACTTACAAGTGACAGTACCAATCAACAAATGAAGAACCTGCAAAAAAGACAATTTCAGAAGAAAGAACAAATAAATCAATGAAAAGCGAATATCAACCTCAAATTACTACATTTAAAAGAGATAAACCAAAATCTAAGCGACAATTAAAGCAACACGGTGGTAGCAAATCTTACATTAATATGTCACCAAATCAATTCTTGAATGGCAAAAGTAAAAGACTTACCACAAAAAGTAAGTGGTTATCCTTTCCATTTTTATCTTCTTACCATTTCATACATTTGCACCAGGCTATAATGTCGTGTAAACTCATCTGTTAAAAAGAGAAGTGACGTAATTCATTAAAGGTTAATCTAGTATATAAAGTCGCCAATTTAAAAGCAAATCATAAATTGCAAATTATGGCACAAGCTTTTATCAACCACACGTTATCAAATGGGAATGAAAATTTGAAAAAACAGAATTAAGACTTCAAAGCGAATTTAGTGATATTGATGAAGATTTATTAGTACAAACAGTGACTGAAATAGAACGAAATTATTATGCAGAAAATAGGAAAATAAAGTTAAAGCTATTCGAAGACATTGAATTAAAAAGAAACAAAACTGGAAAATAATGGATTTACTTGTGATTTATGTGATAGAGTTTATAAGCATGCACGTACATTGAATCGTCAAATGAAAAGTCATTTTGACTGATTTGCTTGTGAAAACTGTAATAAAACATCCACTAGGGAGTGTAACAGAAAAGACATCAAAAGATATGTAAAATTGGTAAAAAGAATGAAAGTACATCAAATGAAAATAGTGAAAAAGAACGATACATCTGCAAACATTGTAGAGTACCTTTCGAAAATTATGACAGTCTTTTTGAGCATGTGAATATTAATCATCCTCTCAATCAAAATGGTGGTAAAATTAATCTTCCTTCAAAACAAAATCACCTGGAAGCTGAAAATAGAAAGGAAAATAAAAGAGTGAGAAATAAAAAAAAGTGCTCTTAATAACTTAGCACAACAAACTGATATAATTCCACTCGGCAGTGAAAAACATGATTTGTTACAATTATTTGGAAATGTCAAACAAGATGTGGAAAATGAACTTAACTTACAAAGAGAAAAACATCGCAGTATTAAATGGAATATCACCGGAAGAGTTGAAATGATGAAAGATGTAGACAATGGTGAACAAGAAAAAACTATTCCACATTTTAGAAGTAAAAACTTCATCTCACTTCCTAATGAGAACAATACGCATAACATTAATGAAGGATTTCAGCTCATTAACAAATCGTTAGAGGAGTTTGTGAATCATGGGAGTAATTGGACTGTCAATAAAGTTATTAGTCTTGAAATAAATATTGTTCAATACTCACCAATTTCTGGATCCAGTTATATGGAGTTACCTAAAAAGGTCCGTCACACCAAAGGAGTTGTCAACATCAGAAATGCTGATATGAAGTGCTTTCTGTGGTCTGTGTTAGCATCTTTACATCCAAATCCACATCCACAAGACGTTTCTCAATATAAAGCTTATGAAAATGAACTAGACATGACAGATTTTTTTAAAGATATTATTTATTGCACAAATATCACTGTTAACAATTTACCTGATAGTCCAGTGCTGTAACAGGCATCCCTGTTAATTAATACAATATATGCAAGGGAGACATATACTGCAACTAAATTTCTAAGTGTTAGTTATATACAAGTTTTTAACATAGTTTTTTCCGTATTTGTTTTTCAATTGACATGAGCGAAATATAAAATTTGTGTATCTGTATTGGAATGAATTGTGTATTCTTTAAGACAATAATAGTTTTTAGGATAATAGCATCTGTGAATTTGATACTTTTGGATTATTATACCAAAGATATAACTATCGAAAAGGTAAGTAATTTTTTGGTTTATTTATAGATATAATAATGCTTCGTGTTGATAATACACGGTTCTATAAATAACTTTCAACGTTCAATCTCTTTTGAAGTAATTCGATACGTATCTGATTAGATAACATGTTTCCCTATTAAGGTATACGTTTGTAAGTACAATGTCTTCAATTTCTTTTCTAAACCGCCGTGCGCGGTCCCGGCTGAAGAATAGGCCCGCAGCATCCTCTGAGCTTGGAGTATGAGCCATCCTAACAGAGGACCCCGAGGGAACCCCGGGATATAGAAATAGGACCCAGTATCTCCGGCTTGCGGGGTGTGACCCCTCCTAAACGGAGGCTGACCCCGAGGGTCCCGGGATATAGAAATAGGACCCATTCCGTGGTTGTGCGGGATTAATAAATACACAACCCATCTTTCGGATGGGATGTAAACTCAGGTCCACGTGTTGGAAGAAATGCCACGCTTCCTGCACGTTAAAGAACCCTTGTAGCAAGCTCTTTTTTGGGGTGGTCCGTAGGTGATCGGCTACAAGGCTAAATTCCCCGCCCTTGACGATTTCGCCCATCTTTTCCAGTGGCAGTCAGAATTTCCCGTCCCATGGCCATTTCCATACCCCAAAGTGATTATTTATCAACAAACTTGTTCTCGTCTTGATATAGCTGAAATATTGCTGAGTAGACGTTAAACAATATTCAATCAATCAATCAATTCTTTTCTAAATATTTGAAATATATTGACCATATTTTCCTTTTTACTAGATACAAAATAAGCTTTGTAAATACTAAAATAGATAAGAGTAAGCAAGTAATTTATTTGAAAGTAATCCTTGTCGTCAATTTTGTATCCAAATGCTAAAGTTTTCAAGTTAAAAATGTTGTTGGTTATTTTTAGATAAACAATTTACCAATTTCATTCCAATACAGGTGATTATAATGACAATCAAAATAAAAGTGCTCATAATCTTCCTTTTTACCACAAAAATTACACTTATTGTCCTTAGTAATTTTCCATGTAGCTAAAATATCCTTACATGGTAATATAAAATGGAGTAATTTCCATTTAAACATTTTCAATATGTTATCACTCAAAAATTTAAATATAAATACCAACGTATTATCAGTGACACTTCTAATTGTGTACTACTTTGGTTTGACATGATAATTTTATAGATATATTTAACATTCATATTTTCATGAATTTCATTTCCCTTTATATAATTGATAATACTCGAGTCTATGTTAACCTTGGTTCCATATGAAGTTTCTTTATTTAATTCATTTTTCCAAAGTGCTGGAATTGCGGTTTTTACTTGTTTTACTTCTGCTATCCAATTTCTTTTACTCAATAGTTTTGTTAAAATCACATTTTCAGAGATATTTCCATATTCATCTAATATATCGTTTATGTAAATTATATTACTGTCAATCCAATTTTCTAGAAAAAGACTTTTACCTTTAATAGTGATATATTTATTACCCCAAATTATTTCTTTCCTTATATCTTTAAAATTATTTGGTTCACTGTCTGTTTTGTCTACAACATTGAACCAGGATTTTATTAATTCTTGATAAAAGACTGGTAAAGAACTTAGTTTATTTTGATGCACTTTTAATAGATTATTTTACTCTGAAGAGTAACAAATTTTTCCCAAAATTCTCAAAATATAAATGTGGGATGAAAGTCCACTTTGCTTCTTTTTCGCGAATAAATTTAATTACCCATTTAATATGAAGAGATTTGATATATGCATCGATATCTATCATTTTAAGCCCCCCGTGTTCATAGTTTTTCGTTAGTATAGTACGTTGAATTTTGTCTCTTTTACTCTTCCATAACCACTGATACATGGAAGTTTTAATGTGTTGTAGATCCTTTTTGTCAATAATAGAATTAGAAGCAATATATGTAATATTTGGAATGGCCAATGCTTTTATAATTGATATTCTACCAATTAAAGTTAAATTTCTTTTACTCCAATCTGCTATTAATTTATCAATTTTAGTAATTGCCTTCTCAATATTGAGTTTATGACATTCATTTTGATTATATCCTAAATAGAATCCTAAACTTTTAACTGGTTTACTTGTCCAGTTAATGTTTTCATATTTGTCTTTACAATGTTTTAACCTACCAAGCCAAATTCCTTCTGTTTTGTTTCTATTCAATTTTAAGCCAGACAAATTACCAAAAGTTTCAATTATGTTCAAAGCTAGGGTGATGTCTTTTTTGGATTTTAGGAAAAGTGTGGTATCATCTGCTGACATATTTTTAAACTACAGGTTTTACTATCTAATTTTATTTTGATTCCTTTTAACTCATTATTTTCTCTTAATTTGGTGGCTAATATCTCAACACGAACATGAACGCGGAGCATGGACAGCCTTGTTTTATCCCTCTTAGCTGGTGGAAGGGTGCAGATACCCAACCATTATTCAGTATGCAGCTTTTTGTATCCTTGTACAGAGTTTGAACCCAATTTATAAATGATTCTTTAAAGCCAAATTTTTTCAAAGTTAATATCATAAAATTTCGTTCCAATGAATCAAAAGCTTTTGTAAAATCTAAAAACAAAATAGCGCCATCAATTTTAAATTTTTCTGAATAGTCTATGACGTCTTGTATTTGTCTCACATTAAATCCTATGTATCGATTTCGGACATATCCTGCTTGGTCAGAATTGATAATTGTTGGTAAAACTTTTTTCAGTCTTTGTGCTAAGGCATAAGCAATTATTTTTGCATCACAATTCAAAAGAGTGATTGGACGATAATTGTCTAATGATAATGGATCATTTTTTTTTTATAGATGAGTGAAATTGCGCCAATTTTTTGTGTATTGGTTAATTCCCCTTTTTTGTAAGTAAAATTGAATACTGAAACAATAAATTTTTTTAATTTATGCCAAAAAGCCCTATAAAATTCTACAGTTAACCCGTCCTTCCCTGGTGACCGATTTAACTTCATTTTGAATATTGCATCTGTGCATTCTTCTACTGTGAGAAGACCTTCACATAAATTACTTTCTTTTTCTTTAAGCGCAATATTCTCTTTACAGTCATATATATAATGTTGAACTTCTTCTAAGTTCGGATATGTAGATGCGTAGAACTTTTTATAATAATCAACCTCTAATTCTAATATTTTATCCTGATTATCAGTTACATTTCCATTTTCATCATAAAGTTCTGTTATTGTTTTCTTTGATTGCCTAGATTTTTCCAACCCAAGGAAATAGGCTGTATTTTTTTCGCCTTCCTCAATCCCTTTCACTCTAGAACGAACTTGATTACCTTTGATTTTATCAGAGTACAATTTCTCCAATGTATCTTCAATAATTTTTCCGCCGTGCGCGGTCCCGGCTGAAGAATAGGCCCGCAGCATCCTCTGAGCTTGGAGTATGAGCCATCCTAACAGAGGACCCCGAGGGAACCCCGGGATATAGAAATAGGACCAAGTATCTCCGGCTTGCGGGGTGTGACCCCTCCTAAACGGAGGCTGACCCCGAGGGTCCCGGGATATAGAAATAGGACCCATTCCGTGGTTGTGCGGGATTAATAAATACACAACCCATCTTTCGGATGGGATGTAAACTCAGGTCCACGTGTTGGAAGAAATGCCACGCTTCCTGCACGTTAAAGAACCCTTGTAGCAAGCTCTTTTTGGGGTGGTCCGTAGGTGATCGGCTACAAGGCTAAATTCCCCACCCTTGACGATTTCACCCTACTTTTCCAGTGGCAGTCAGAATTTCCCGTCCCATGGCCATTTCCATACCCCAAAGTGATTATTTATCAACAAACTTGTTCTCGTCTTGATATAGCTGAAATATTGCTGAGTAGACGTTAAACAATATTCAATCAATCAATCAATCAATAATTTTTATTTTTTTAATATTTTTTTCTCTATTTATCTGATTATTATCTACCTGTTCTTGCAGATTTTGTAATTCAGCTTCATAAAGAGATATTTTTTCTTTTTTAAATTTTGCCCTTTTCTTACAAAATTCCATAGTTAAATCCCTTACCTCTATTTTAAAATTGTCCCATACAATATCTAATTTATCGCAGTCTTTAGATTTTTGTTCATACTCATCTATCAAATCATGTATTAGTTTCATATACTCTTTATCATTCAGAATACTTGAGTTTAACTTTCAATATCCTTTCCCTTTAGACCCTCTACTTAATTTGATTTGAACTGAGACACTATTATGATCAGTGTACTTAATTATAGCAGGCCTTATATCACACTGTACATTTCATAAATATTTCTTTACTAACTAGGAAGAAATCTGTTCTTGTCGCCTCTGATCTATCTTTTCTTGCCCATGTGAATTGTTTTTTTTTTGTTGTATTTTTTTCTCGCCATACGTCCATCAATTTCAAAGATTTTTTTTATAGATTTTAAACCACGCAAAGCCCTTGAAGATATCCCCAAAATGAGATTTACAAATTAGTGTCTTTTGAATGTTTTATTCTCATTTAACTATTTTATCCATGGAGGATATCTTTGAGAAGGCGGTTGCTTATGGGTCAATCAAGTGGTACGCTTTCCTTCAGTGCCTGACGGTTACGCTCTGCTTGAGTATACCATCCTTGGATCACTTGGTGCTTTCCGGTGGAGAGCCCTGGAATAAAAGCATCGCCCTTGTTGGCACTCCGTGGTCGGTGGGTGACAAGGATGATGAAACATATTACATTCTTACATGGCACAAAAAACTTCAAATCAACCAGCTCCAAATAAAAAAAGAAAATCTGATGATTCCGTTTCCAGAAGAGGAAGACAGCAATTGGACTAAATTCGTAGTGCTGACTGGGTCACCCGAAAACCCATCTCTAAAATTAACCCTTTTCTAATAGAAAAGACGTTACAAAGCATTGTTGGAACCGTTAAAAGTGTATCTAGAATGCGTGACTTACTGATTGAAACAGTAAATAAACATCAAAGTGATAACTTATTGAAAATTTCAAAAATTCAAGACTTTAATGTTTCGGCTTCCCCACACAAAACATTAAATAGTAGTAAAGGTATCTTGCGGGATAGGAGTCAGTATCTTTCCGAACTCACTGATGAGGAAATTTGTGACTGGCTATCATCACAAGGAGTAACAAAGGTCCAAAGATTTATTTCCAAAAAGACAGGAACACCAGTAAAACTCAACACATTTCTGATTACGTTTAATTCATCTGTCCCACCAACATCTTTGAAAATAGGACCCTTTGGTATAAAGATGGACAAGTTCCTCCCAAACCCAGTAAGATGCTTCACTTGCCAAAAATTTGGTCATGGTACCAAACAATGTAAGGGCAAGTTGAAGTGCTTCAGGTGTGCGGAAGAGGGACACCAGGGCACAGACTGCACAAATGCACTGAAATGTGCAAACTGCAGCGGTGACCATATGTCCTCCTCCAGAAACTGTCCTTTATACATTAAAGAAAAAGAAATTCTAAAAATTAAAACAGAAAGAAACATTTCTTACAGCGAAGCCCGGCAAATTTCATCAACAAACACAGTAAAAACAGTAACTTCTTCATATGCAGATAAAGTTAGACAGCGACCCTCTTCATCGCATATTGAGACACAAACAATTTTGACCTGGCCATATGACAAACAGAACCCCCAAAAGTTACCTGTTCAAACAGTTCCTAAAGAACAAATTATAACTCCAACTAAATTTAAACAAAAAACAGTTAATACGGCAACCCAGTCAACACAACCTTCAACAAACGTACAATCGTCTCCAAAGCAAACGAAAAGTAAACTAGCTTCTCACTTATCTAAATCAGCAGACGTTCATCATCTGCTGATAATATTAAATCAAAAATTGCACAGAACCAAAGACAGAACAGACATGAAAAATCCTCTATTAGAACATCTAATAGATATGAAAGCCTGTCTTCAGATGAGGACACTGGCAAGATGAAAAAACCTGGTCCACGCCCCAAACCGTATTGGGACGTAAGCATTTGGGGAACTTTTGAAGACCAGATGGAGACAGAAACAGAAAATAACATCGAAAATGAACGATCACACAGTAGGTGTTCGTCTGTTAGTGGATCATCGTCTCGTCATCCTTCAGTTTCCCGAAAGGGAAATATCTCACCAATACGACTAAAATGAATAATTTAATTCAATGGAATTGCCGAGGTTTTAAGATTAATTTTATTGAAATTACTTTATTAATTCAAGCTTTAAATCCTGCGGCATTTTGTCTTCAGGAAACACACTTGAAGGAAAGTGATACGTTGAATGTAAAGAACTACTCCCTCTACAGCACTTATGTTCCTGAGAATGAACGAGCTGCTGGCGGCTCAACCATTCTCGTCAACAACAATATTATCCACAGTACTTTTGATCTAAATACCGATCTTCAGGCTGTTGCAGTGAGAATTTCTTTAGATAAAACGATCACATTATGTTCTGTATACTTACCACCTAATTTCAACCCCAGTCTCGGTCAACTTAAAAACTTGACCGACCAACTGCCCGCCCCATTTATAATAATGGG
>MJUU01026941.1:1768-33309 GCA_002080025.1 Modiolus philippinarum | reverse complement strand
ATATATATATATCTATTGTTTGTATTTTTTTGAGCTGTATAATTATTTTCAAATCTTACTATTTGTTTATATTTTTCAGCTTTTTCTTCAACCGTATTTGGAGTGATGAATAATACTGATAGTTTTATGACAATGAGAAAGAGTATAGACATCTGTATACAAAGAAAGGACCTGATTATAACTTGATACTGTGAAGGATTATAAAAATTGTTTTTGTTTTTTTTTTATTACATTATGTTTATACACTTGAATATATTGTTTCACACTTTATATTATTATACTCATGTTTTTGCCATTTTATTACGCTTTAATCCTTCATTGTCATGAAGGACTTCGGGAGGGGTAACAGGAGATTTTTCCAAACAGTCAGTTAGTCTTTGTGCTCTCGGTGTTTGAGAAGCTCCTCCTGAATTTCCTGTTCCTTGTCCCGGCAAATATTTTGTGATTTGTTCTTGTCCATGGGTTTTTTGTTTTTTTTTTCTTTTCACTTTCCTTTGTTTAACTTGTTTCTCATCAGTGTTATTGTTACTTTTACAAGTTTGAGTCCCTAGTATCGATTATGATTGTTGACTTTGTGGTTCAATTTCTTGTGTGCTTTGAGTATCATTTTGAGAATTATCATGTGTTTCTGGAAAATTTTGTGTCTCATCCACTTGGCTTTTATGTGATTCACCTACTTCCCCTGTGTCTATTTTATCATCGGTTTGAACAGGTTCATTGTCATTTGTTTCAGATTCTGTATCGGAGTCTCCAGATTCTCCTGATATATCTTTGAATACATCTTTGGGACATGTATCTTGTTTATGCCCTGTTTCTCCGCAGTTTTTACACTTCCAATCAGATGTGCATTCACTTGTTCTGTGACCAGATTCTAGACACTTATTGCACTTAATGTTTGCTGACCAAGGTAGTGACTGTCCTCTGTGTGCAAAAGTTGCCTTGTACTTTCCTATCATCAAGGATCTGGGGAGGGATTTTTCAAATTTTTTGCAGATGACAATCCTATCGCCTGTCTGACAATTAGTTAGAAGATTATCTATCCTAAGTCTTTCTCGGTAGTGTGTTATAATTTCACAATTTTGAGTTTCTAAGGCTCTGATGATTTGTCAATCATCCGCAGACAAGGAACATCTTTGACTCTCACCCGTATAGAGTCTTGTCTTTCTCTTGCAACAACACGAGGGTTTCTAGTATATAGCACAATTGATTTTTTCCGTACCACAATACCTTTGGACAACAAAGAGACACGGTGTTCAGCATTGTCTACATATATCCTCCATAAACCACGAACTCTTTGGAGGCCAATCAAACTACGAATAGAGATCTGTTCTTCGATTGCTTTGTACATTTCTCTGGTGCAAGAAAGAAATATTTAAAGTTTTCTGGTGATATTTCCCCAAAAACATCCGATTCCAATGCAAAAACAGGTTTAACTCCTGTGATCTCATCGATCTCCTCAGTGTTTGGGTTTGATTTAGCAATGTCAACATAGGAAGACGCCATATTGTCAATTTTTTCAAATGTTTACTCACAGAAAAATTAGAAATCTCAATATTACAGGGAAAGTCTTCAACAATGCAAGCTTTTTCCTTCTTGCAAATGTTAGTTATCTTTGCAAAATACAATCCAATGAGTTTCAACTAATAATACATGAAGAAAATTGATTTCTTTTGCTGGCAGAATGATCACCCGTCACCTTAGTTCAAGGGACATGACAGATATTGATTATCCTGTATCACTAAGTAAAATGGAAAAATTTGAAAAGCAGAATAAAATATCGGTCAATGTATTCGGGTTTGAAGACGGTGAAGTATTTCCTGTTTATCTTACAAAATTGTCAAATGGGCATAGAGAAGTGGATTTCCTATATCTATCAAACGAGGAAAACTCTCATTACTGTTGGATAAAAAATTTAGATCATTTTCTTGGTTCTACAACAAAATTCCATACCAGGAGATACTATTGTCGAAGGTGTTTACATGGATTTATTAGAAGTGATTTATTAAATCAACACAGACCCTACTGTGATAAATTTGACTTCCAGAAAGTACAATTTCCAGAGAAAGGAAAAGACAATTTATCATTTAGAGACTTTGACAAACAAATTCCGGCTCCATTTGTAATTTATGCCGATTTTGAATGCCATGCCAAAAAATCGATACATGTCAACCAATCAACTACACACAAAACTAAGTTCACAGCTTGTGGGTTCTCCTACGTTGTTGTAAGCACTAATGATAAATATACAAAACCAGCAGTTGTGTATAGAGGAGATGAGGCCGTTAAACATTTTCTAGACAACTTATTAAAAGAAGAAGAATATATCATTGAAAAACTTTTAAAAAATTGAACCTTTGATTATGAACCGAGAAACAGAGCAAGTTTCGAGATGCAACACACTGTTATGTATGCAATCGATTGTTTACCGAGCAGCTGATCAAAATGAGAGATCATGACCACCTAGGTGTGAATGGAGATGTACAATCGCCAAATTATAGCAATTTTAGGGGAGCCGCATGTCAAAGATGCAATTTAAACCTTCAACACCCTCCTTTCATACCTATTTATTTTCATAATATGAAAAATTTTGACATGCATCTGCTGATAAGTGAGGCGGGGAAATACAAGGACAAAATACTTACTGTTATTGCTCAAAATACGGAACGTTACATCTCATTTTCTTTCGGAAAACTGCGGTTTGTCGATAGTTATCAGTGTATGGGAGGGAACTTTAGTGAAAAACTTAGCTGCTGAGGGTTTAACACATTTCAAACAATTTAGAAAAGCCTTTCCATCATAAGAAGTAGCTAAATTACTTCTTCAGAAAAATGAATATTGTTACGACTACATTGATTGTGCAGAAAAATTCAGTGAAACAAATGTACCTCCCCCCCCAAGGAAGCATTTTACAACTCATTAACCAAAGAAGAAATATCTGACGTGAAGTATGAGCATGCACAAACTGTTTGGCATACCCTTCATATGAAAACGTTAGGAGATTTTCATGATTTATATGTATTAACTGATACTCTTCTGCTGGCTGACGTATTTGAAAGATTTAGAGAGATGACTCTAGAAAATTACAAATTAGATGCTTGTCACTTCTATACGAGTCCATGACTGGCATGGCAGGCTGCATTAAAAAGGAGTGGAATTTCTCTAGATCTAATAACCGACCCTTTTATGTACAATATGTTTGAACTTGGTATTCGTGGTGGTGTCAGTATGGTCTGTAAAAAATATGCCAGGGCAAATCACAGTAAAATCAATGATTTTGATGAATTGCAAAACACCAATCACATTATGTATCTTGATGCGAACAACTTATATGGTTGGGCTATGAGTCAATATTTGCCTACTGGACTGATGCGTTTTTTATCACAGGAGGAAATTGATCAGTTTGATCTAGAGGCAGTGTCTGAAGAGGCTGATGAAGGATATATACTAGAAGTGGATTTAGAATACCCATCCAAAATTCATGATTGGCACAACTGTTATCCATTAGCTCCCTCACACGAAGTTGTGAATGATGTTAGCATCTCCCAATACAGTAAGAATCTATGGATGAATCTAATTGGCCAACACAAAAGACCGAAAACTAAAAAATTGATTCCAACTCTGGAAGACAAATCAAACTACATTGTTCATTATCGTAACTTACAACTCTACCAAGAACTAGGGGTGAAAATTAAAAAGATACATCGAATAATTGCTTTCCATCAAAGCACATGGTTGAAGAATTACATAGAATTTATGAGACAAAATGCCAAAAACGAGTTTGAGAAAGACTTCTTTAAGTTGATGTGTAATAGGTTAGTGTTTCTTGTTTCTTAATACAACAATATTAGTTGCATTCATAAAAAAATCGACAACTGAATACTGAGGTACCCCTTTAGAAAGACATTTCAAAAATAAGGTCAGAAACATGGCAAACTCTAGACTTACAGAATGAGTACTGTGGATGTACTTTTATTCGTGGATATCAATTTTCGTGGTTTTCATAAGATTTACTATTTCGAGTGCACTTAAATTAGTGGTTTCGAAATCTATGCATTAAAATTCTATGGAAGAATGTTTTTCGTTGGGAACCTAATTTCGTGGTTTTAGCGAACCACGAAATCCACGAAAATTGGAACCCAACGAAAAATAGTACTTTCACAGTATATGATGGAATACAAGTGAAACACATACACATACACACACACACACACACACAAAATACAAATAACATGAATAAATTAAAGAGGTAATAAACACGACATAAACAAGAGAATTACTGATCAAAAACGGAAGCAACTTCAGGTGTTCCTAATTGGCAAGCACGCTCTTACTACTACTGTTAGTGTGTCACTCTGATCAAGTTGTCATTTTCATATTCTTTTTTCTTTTAAGTTTCAAGCTTGGTTTATAATTTTGCTTTTTCTTTAAAATAAATTTCTTTTTTCAGTGTGTTTGGCAAATGCCTTGAGGATATTCGAAATCGTATCTGTTTTCACCTAGTGTCATCACCAGAGTCTTTACGGAAATATGCCTCGAAACCATCTTTTGAGAGTTTTAATATTTTTAATGAAGATTTTGTTGGAGTGATAAACAAGCAAGTTAAACTGACTTTGAACAAACCAATATATGTTGGACAAGCCATATTAGACCTTTCGAAAAGTTTGATGTATTCTTTCCACTATAAAGTGATGAAAAAGATGTTTGGAAATAAAATTGAACTGTTATTTACTGACACGGGTAAGCAGTGTAAATTAAACCTATAATATGTATACCAAATATATATAAATAAAAAAATACCGAAGTTACTGTTAATTTTGTTTCTACATATGCGCATTTCGACAACATATGTCTCTTCAGTGCAGATAAAATCAAAATAGCTGGAAGACCATCAGCTGAAATATTTGAAAAAGCTGATAGAGAACAAATAACCAATAGGATCTAAATAGAAAAGCCAAAATTCAGCTATGGATGAGGGAGATACTCCTTAGTTTTAACGCAATTTCGTAAAATTTTGATATTGCAAGTTTCAAAACAAAATCGGCTTTCGGGTCAGCATATATGTGGTGATATTGGGTAAATGTACATGAGACTACGATGCATATATAAAAGTAATTGAAATTAATTTTCACAGTTATGAATTATAACGATTATATTTTTTGTGATGACTGTTCAAATCTAGACATATTAATTGTAGTTTATGACAATTTCTGTGTGTATGTCTCTTTCAGATAGTTCTGATAAATGTTCATTTACTCATCTTCTAATTATAATTACTGTTTATGGTAATTTTACATTTGTTCTGTATTGTTTGATTTCTTTTTTATATTTGTACTTTGACTCATAATTTAAATTGAATTAATAATGTATCGGTTCATTTTTACAGATTCCTTATGCTATCAAATAAAAACCGCAGATATAAACAGCGACATGGAAAAAATTCAGCATTTATTAGATACATCCAACTATCCAGCAGACCATCAACTGTACTCAGTCAAAAATAAAAAGGTGCCAGGAATATTCAAGGATGAATGTAGATGTAAGTTTATTCTGTTTTACATTAATAAGAGCGGACAAAGAATAACTTTGCAAATGAATACTGAAGCACAATTGGCAATCCTAAAAGACAACGGTGATACAGAAAACACACACACAAAAACACACATACTTGTATTCACCTGAATCTGACTACACCAGAAAAAAATACCTGAATTACACTACACTATAATTGCAGTGTCCTAGACAAATTCTAACAGCATGATATTGAAGCTGATGGAGGTCTTAAATTACCGAGGGGTTAGAAGTTCGCCTAATATCATTAATAAGGTATCGGATTTTTCGCCTGAATTTCACTACATGGTCACGTGATAAATTCTTTCACACACGCGAAATTCGCTACATGCAAAATTTCACGAGAAGACGGGGATATCAAGGACATATGTACCTCTTTGTGATGAATAACGAGGTATAGTAGTTCGTATTACACGTTTTGCTATGAATGTTCTGTGATCCATTACACAGGAAGTAGCAAGATAAGTGTGTGTATAAGGAATGCACACCAATACACACTGAAAACCCACTACATGTACTTCACACTGAAAATATACTTTATTTAATAGTTTCGGATGACAATTACAGTATAAGTATATGTTGTTTTTTGGAGTAATAGCGAGGTATTATATTTGATATAAGGTTTCGCTGTGCGAACTCTGAGATATACTGACAGATTGTAGCAAGATTGACGTGTGTATATGGCAAACAAACTGATACACAGTAAAAACAAACTACATATACGATACACACTGTAAACACACTATATGCATTAAATTACGGATGAGTTGAGTATCACAATTACATATATTCCATCTTTTTGAGATGAATAGCGATGTATGCCAGGATGTTGCGTATCATGTTTTGCTGTGAAAACTGTGGTACATTTACAGTGTGTAGCGTGATTGAAGTGTGTGTTGGGAAAACATCCCGATACACACTGTAAACACACTACATATACAACACACTGAAAACAGTCAGTATGAGTTTAAAAGCGGAGTGTAGGATGACAATTACATACAAATACAAATACAAATAATTTTATTGTACAACCACATGAATACAATGGGTTTGACAAATAACAATATGATAAGACATTAAACATGTTTAACAGTTGAAAAGAAAATATCAATTTTTGAATAAACAATTATATATAAAAGTAGCTACATGGTTCACAAACAATTTGTTGTTATTGTTCATCATATATATGTATTTATCAAAACGATTTAAAAAGTAAAAATTTCTTAGCTTAAGCCCTTGCAACATTAACTCTGTTTCCTTTGCAACTAGTGAGAAAATGAGGTTCATCCTCTAATTCATTACAAAATGTACACATTCTTTCATGTCTTGGTATCGGTGGTTTGTTATATCTACCAGTCTCAATTTTTAGGGGGTGGGCGCTGATACGAAGTTTACACATGACATTTCTTAACTTTAAGTTAAATACATCTCCCTATCGTAATGATCTTTTAGTTTCTGATAAGATTCAAGTTTATTATTGTCAGATATCTCAGTTCTCCAGTTTTGTATACATATATACCATCTTTTTTGAGATGAATAGCCATGTATGCCAGGATGTTGCGTATCATGTTTTGCTGTGAGAACTGTGGTACATTTACAGTGTGTAGCGTGATTGAAGTGTGTGTTGGGAAAACACCCCGATACACACTGTAAACACACTACATATACAACACACTGAAAACAGTCAGTATGAGTTAAAAGCGGAGTGTGGGATGACAATTACATATATACCATCTTTTTTGAGATGAATAGCCATGTATGCCAGGATGTTGCGTATCATGTTTTGCTGTGAAAACTGTGGTACATTTACAGTGTGTAGCGTGATTGAAGTGTGTGTTGGGAAAACACCCCGATACACACTGTAAACACACTACATATACAACACACTGAAAACAGTCAGTATGAGTTAAAAGCGGAGTGTAGGATGACAATTACATATATACCATCTTTTTTGAGATAAATAGCGATGTATGCCAGGATGTTGCGTAATATGTTTAGCTGTGAAAACTGTGGTACATTTACAGTTTGTAGCGTGATTGAAGTGTGTGTTGGGAAAACACACCGATACACACTGTAAACACACTACATATACAACACACTGAAAAAAGTTTTACTAGTATGAGTTCAAAAGCGGAGTATAGGATGACAATGATATATATACCATCTTTTAGAGATGAATAGCGATGTATGCCAGGATGTTGCGTATCATGTTTTGCTGTGAAAACTGTGGTACATGTACATTGTGTAGCGTAATTGAAGTGAGTGTTGGGAAAACACCCCGATACACACTGTAAACACACTACACATACAACTCACTGAAAACTGTCAGTATGACTTTAAAAGTGGAGTGTAGGATGACAATTACATATATACCATCTTTTTTGAGATGAATAGCGATGTATGCCCGAATGTTTCGTTTCATGTTTTGCTGTGAAAACTGTGGTCCATTTACAGTGTGTAGCGTGATTGAAGTGTGTGTTGGGAAACCACACCGATACACACTGTAAACACACTACATATACTACACACTGAAAAAAGTCATTCTAGTATGAGTTCAAAAGCGGAGTACAGGATGACAATGATATATATACCATCTTTTTGAGATGAATAGCGATGTATGCCAGGATGTTGCGTATCATGTTTTCCTGTGAAAACTGTGGTACATTTACAGTGTGTAGCTTTAATGAAGTGTGTGTTGGGAAACCACACCGATACCCACTGTAAACACACTACATATACTACACACTGAAAAAGTCAGTATGAGTTTAAAAGTGGAGTGTAGGATGACAATTACATATATACCATCTTTTAGAGATGAATAGCGATCTATGCCAGGATGTTGCGTATCATGTTTTGCTGTGAAAACTGTGGTACATTTACAGTGTGTAGCGTGATTGAAGTGTGTGTTGGGAAAACAACCCGATACACACTATAAACACACTACATATACTACACACTGAAAACACTCAATAAGAGTCCAAGAGGAGTGCTGGATGGTAATGACATAAATACCGTCTTCTTGCGATGACTAGCGATATATGGCCTTTCATACCATGTTTTGTTGTAAGAAATATATAAGGTTCATGAACAGATTAATTGTAGCAAGATTGAGATGTGTATATATACATGTATAAGGAATGTGCACCGATATACACTGAAAGCACACTACATGTATATACTTGGTTTAATAGTTCATAAGGAGTTAGGGATGACAATGACTATATACATGGTGCGGAATAGTAACTGATATAGGAATGTCTACTTAAATGATTCTTATATGCTTTGCTCATTAAGGAAATACCTTTTTCTGATTGGAAGAAACAACTTCATAGGAGGGTTTGTTTGTTTTTGTTTTTTGGTCAATATCTCTTTGCTCCAACTCCCCTTTTCACCATAGTAACCATTTTAAACAAAATGATCTCTGTGACACAATAAAATTACAATACAAGTTATTTTCCAATATCATGATAAAAATCATACCACTTTTTTACAGAATTACAAGGACTAAAACAATCGTTAAAGGGGATTTTCAATGCATAATCAAGACCAAGTCACTCAGAAATGTAGCATAAATGTCCTTCAAAGTCATTCAAAGTACAATTTTCTAAATTTGCTTTAATAGTTTCAGAGCAGATGATCAAATTGATGTTGTTCCCTAAGGATCCAGTGTTAAACTAAAATCAGCTCTGGTAGCCATGATTTTTTTTCAGATCCAAACTAAATGAGCAATTATTATTAAAAACCTCCTGTAAAGATTGGTTGAATTTGCTTTATGGGTATCTGAGAAGATTTATAGCAGAACTAATTGGAGATTTTAATTATCGGGAAAATATTCATTGAGAGACTGAACAACTCAGTAATGTGACAGCGCATGAGTGAATTATAGAGTTTTTTGGTCACGAGATGAATATTGTCGATAATAAAAATCCTGGATTAGTTAAACTTTTTATTTATTTTCAACTATTGGTATTTTAAATTTGAATTCACATGGGATTTATTTTTTCGTGTCAATCCGCGCAAACGTTTACTTAACAACAGTAATTGTAACGTCACTTCCTAGACTGATAGTTATTTTCCCTCAGTGAAATATCGGGTTTTCCATTCACTCAGAAATCTTGATATTTCATTGTCATCTATATAATAACAAAATATAAATTTCTAATACTGCCATTGTTAAATTATGTTCCATGCTAGTGGCCATGTTTTGCTAAATTTGAACAAAAGCAGCAATGTTAAAAACCATACATCATTCCAGTACATTTTAGTTAAATATGTGCCAAATAGTTTACAGATTAGATGATGAAAATAATTGTTTTTCCAATAGTGTCTGATGTTAAACTATGCCACCTCCCCGCAGAAGGAAATTCTGAATATTAGGTCGGAAAATTGAGCTAGGAGTATTCGGATTTCTCCGGGCTAAGAAAAACAAATTTCGTGCAAAAACCAGAAATTTTCATGAATTTCTTGGCTATTTTCAGTGTACAGCTCGGAAAATAGGGCGGATTTCCGGGGTCAGTTAAGAAAACATGTCGGAATTGTCGAAATACTCTGAGGTTAGCTCGGAAAACAAGTCAGAAAAACGAGGTCAGGTCGGAAAATAGGTCAAATTGTCCGAATACTCCGAGCTTAGCTCATCAAAAAGGTCGGAAATACGAGGTCAGGTTGGAAAACAGGTCGGAATGGTCAAATACGCCAAGCTTAGCTTGGAAAACAGGTCAGAAGTCGAAGGTCAGGTTGGAAAATAGTTTTAATTTGTCAAAATACTCCGAGTTTAGCTCGGAAAACAGGTCGGAATTCCGTGTTCATTACAGAGAAGAGGTCGGAATTTGTGTAGAATCTCTGAGCAAAGCTGGAAATATAGGTCGGAATCCGAGCTAAGGTCGGAAAAAGAGATCATTTTTCAGAGGTCAGTTAGGAAGTTTTAATAATCAGAGAAATCTATCTCAGACCCTTCTTTTCTTTCCTGAGCTCGGACATTTTTTCTGTCCATCTTGGAGATTTTTTTAAACCTAAACCATGAAAACAATTTTTCTGACCATCCCATAAAATGGTTGAGCTAAAAGTAATTGGTTGATGTTAAATAATCTCAATGAATTGGGAATAGTTTATAATTGTCTCATGTAAACTTGTTCTACAGTTACCTCAACGTGAACTGATTCTCTCTCTCTTATCACTGATTTCAGTGTAACACGGTGTGACAAAGGTTAATTTCAGATTAATCTCCAAAATCCCTCCCAAACTCTAATCACAACACCACAAGTTTTATTGCTGTCGAGAGCGATAAAACTTATAAATGTTAATTACCTGTCCGATTGTCAAAATTAAATGATTGACAGGTTGCAAGTTTTGTTACAGTTGTAGAAATTTTGACATCCTAGCTGTTAATGACAAATCAATTTTTAAGAAGTAATAATTTGATAACTGTCAGGTGCCAAAACGTTTAAAAAAGTAATTTATTTGTATTGCTGCGTAAATCTTCCAACATGTGAGGCATGAGGTTTTCACTTGTTTCGTTCAAAAAACATTCCGGTCCAGACTATGGATTTAAACATTTTACAGGAACAAAAAGCGGCAACAACTTCATGTAAACCTCAAAAAATATTTAAAGATTAAGAGTATGTCCTGCCAACAAACATTGTTCAATTTTATTAATCCCTTTTATAAGTAAAAGTTCCAAGATTTTCAGAAAATCGAAGCTTGTAGTGAATCAAGCATCACCATTAGGTAAATGTCTAAAAATAGAATATGTGACAAAATTGGTTTACATAATTCTTTATGAACGAATCACATCTTTTTCTACATTTCCTTTATTTTTTTTTTAAACTTTGTGGACCCTTTCTTTAGTAAAAACAAGCAGCAATTTTATTTCCAAAAATATGTGAATTCCCTGGCATGGATATATCAATTTGTCAGTAGAATCTGTTTGGATTTTCATGCCGATTTTTTCAAGTTATTTCAAAAACAAAGTGTCTTTGAAATTTATATTACTACCTTAGGAAAAAAAAATTAAGCAATATTGATGAAATGTTAATGACTTGCTAATTAACGTCTGTGGTTACTGACAAAACATCAAAGGAACAAAGGTAAATAAATTTCGCGGTGTACGGAGGATTTTCGTTTTCAGGGCAATAAATGACACGCTAATCCGTGTGATTCCTCCAAGACAACACCGAGTATTTTTCGGTGAATTTTGGTGTTTTTCAGTGTCCCACCAGGAAAATACTCGGTGTTGAGAGAGAGAGAATCAGTTCGTGTTAAGCTAACTGTATATCTGTATCTGTTTTTTATTGTCACAACAAGATTAAAAAATAAACATCTTTATTTTCCCTAAGAAAACTATACAACATATAACCAATAAATAATATTAGCAATATTGAAACCATGTAATCAGTCTATGAGCAGTCTATNTATATATATATATATATATATATATATGATTCTTGAAGCTTTGAAGCACTAGAATTAAGGGCCCTTATATTTGCACTATTGAAACTATGTAAGTAGTCTAATAGCAGTCTATTTATAGTGATCTCTAAAACTTTGACTTCCCATTGATCTCTTTCTTTAACACTTTCGGCCACCTCTTTGCAATGATATCTAAAAATGAAAACAAAATAATAAGTTCTGCGAAATAAGCAGTCAAAGCATTAGAAATACACATTAACTCTAATATTATGAACTACAAACATCAGTATGTCACAAACAATTTTGGAATGTGTCTTATTATTATTTGAATCCATTTGCATTTTTAAAAATACAGTGAAACCTGTCTTGAGAGACCTCTGCTATGAGAGACCGACCTCTTTTGGAAGACCGCCACATTTTGTCTACTCTGTGTAAATTTCATATGAAATAAACCTCTTTTGAAAGACCAAATGTCTTGAAGGACCACTTTCTGATGGCAAAAGGGGTGGTCTCTCAAGACCGGTTTATTGGACAGGTTTTACTGTACCATGTTGAAATATGTATTTCAGGCACATTCCTTCTTTAACAAGTAGTTCTATGCTACTAAAATACGTCCAAGAATTTCTCATGATGTCATGTGTGCATCATATTTAAATTGTCATCTGCATAATCCAAAAGGGTTCTTTCCGTAAATATTAGATGAAAACCGTCATAAATTGGTTCTGTCGTCAAAAAGTTTTCTGCATACTAGAGGTTCATTTGCATAAGCCCCCTCCACTTTAAATGCTTTCATTGGCCTCTAATAATTTGTTTAACATGATTATACATGAAAATGAAGTTCTAAATTTAAAGACGTAATTTTAAATGTACCATATAAAATTTCTAGCCTTTCTGGATGTTGCAGGGCTTGTTAAGGGCTGTATTTGTGACCTAGAGATGCTGCTGCCTCGCCTTTCCTCATCTGTGTACAGCAGTCTCAACAATATCTTGGCACATTTACTGTAATCTTTTATCTTCTGGACCCTGGCCTCAAAAATTTCCTGCAAACAAAATATGAATTATGAAAAGCCATTTAGAGACTCATATTAAAACTTAAAGTCACAAAAGACACAATTTGGAAGGATTCCCCTTCTAAAGTTTATACAGCAACCCCTTTCAATCATGTACATCAACACCTGAGCAACATGCCAATAAATTACAATGGACTAGTTCTACTTCTTCTACTTCTACCGACTCGTGATCACAGTCATCAGATTGACTATTCTATCACTTAACTTCGGTATTTAGTTATTTAGTTGATTGCGCCGCTGCGAGACCGATAGGTGCAAATTATTTACAATTATTGCACGGATAAAAAGACACATCAGCAATGGGAACGCGGCTCCTTCTGGTCCCTACCCCCCACAATTTAGTTCACAACCCAGTCAAAACAAGATCCATACAGAGCCCCGGTTCCGTGGTTCCGTGGCTGATTTACTATCTACACACTGTGTCTGAAGAGAGTCTTGAAAGTTTCAAGGCTCTCGGCAGACACAGCACAATCTGGCAAGATGTTCCACTCTCTGATCGTCCGTGGGTAGAATGACTCCTTTCTGGCAACTGTTCTGCATGATGGTATTTGCATTGCCATCTGGTTGTTGGTTCATGGTGGTCTTAACATTGGTAATAGTTTATCAGTTGCATCAATATCAACTTTGCTGTTATTGATTTTGTACAGCATTGCCAGTCTGCTTGTTTTCCTACGTTCTTCCAATGTTGGCCATTCTAAATCATTTAACATATCACTGACCGATGATGTGTTGTGATATCTGTTTGGCACATATCTTGCCGCTCTTCTTTGAACCATCTCTAGTCTGTGGATATCGTTTTGTTGGTAGGGATCCCAGACAGTAGAGGCATACTCGAGTGTCGGTCTGACAAGTGCCATATATGCCTTTTCCTTGATGCTCTTTTTTCCGATGTTGATGTTTCTCTTCAGGAATCCGATGGTTCTGTTAGCCTTTGTACATATATTGCCAATATGTTCACCCCACTTTAGATCTGAAGTAATTGTCACGCCAAGGTACTTCGCTGATGAGACTCGTTCCAGGATATGTCTGTGAAGTGTGTAGTCACGTTAGATGCTTCTTCTTTTCTTGGATATAGTTAAAATGTTGCATTTCTCCGGATGGAATTTCATCAGCCACTTTGTTTCCCATTCAGCAAGGTTGTCCAGATCTTGTTGGAGGTTTGCAGCGTCTGCATTATTGGCTACAGTGAGGTAGATGATGGTATCGTCGGCAAATAGACGTACTGTTCTGTTAATTCCAGTAGGCATGTCGTGATGTAAAATAAGAAAAGACTTGGGCCGAGTACTGATCCTTGGGGAACTCCGGACTCTACTGGGATGTCTGATGAGGTTTCTCCTTCCACAACTACTGACTGGCTTCTGTTCGTGAGAAAGCTTCTAATCCATGCATTTGTTTTGCCAGTGATCCCATAGTGGTTGAGTTTGTGGAGGAGAAGGCTGTGGCTGATTTTGTCGAACGCTTTGGAAAAATCCATTATGAGACAGTCAGTTTGTTTTCCTTCATCTAGGTTCTTTGTTATATCATCAACAAATTCTATAAGTTGTGTTTCACAAGACAGGCCTTTTTGGAAACCATGCTGGAGCGGGTATATGATGTTCTGTCCGCAAGCATGCTTCATGGCGCTAACACTGAGGTCTTGTTGGTATAATACAATGCCTAACCAAGGTTTACAATTCGTTGATGATTTGACGACTTGTCTGCTGTTGAGTGGTGTAAGGATACAAGGCCTAAGTTGAAATTGCCGCCATTTTGGTTTGTTTACATTGGAGATTGGCAAAGTTTTAGATGAATGTTGATGTTCTGGTTAGGAGGATATGTGCTGAGAAGTACCACCCCACCCAAAATATTTCCATAAAGTATATGTTACAGTGAATTTGTAAAATTAGGGAATTTGTAAAATCACTGAAAATTCAGAGATTTTGTAAAGTCATTAAATTGGTCAGTGGATTTGTAAAATCCCTAATTTAGACCAGGGATTTTACAAAATCACTGAAAAAATAAATCATTATTTTACTGATTCCCTGGTCATATTTAGGGAATTTGTAAAATAGTTTGCAGATATAACAAACAATATGTATAAATGTGAACCAAATTAAGAGCTAACTTTAGGTAAAAACATTTACGTTTCAATATTTGTATTTCATATAACTGAACTTTTTACCGTCTTTCAAGCTTAGACCAATTTTAATGGCCATTTAACTACCAATTCTACAGATTGACAACTAAATTGCTGCCAAAAAACTGCAGAATTGATTTACCAAATTGAAAAGTTGATACTCACCTCTAGAAAAATTTGTTGTCTGTTTGAATAATGAGCATGTTGAACTATTTTCATATTTAATATTAACCTTCCTAGGCGAGGGAAATTCCCGTTTTTAATTTTGCAAAGACTTTGTATTGTTTTTATGAAAATAGTTTATGAATAAAAGTTTTAAGTACATGATATTTACTCTAACAAATTGTGATATGCCCACAAAGATTTAATAATGAAAAACATTTTGAGTGGGAAAAAGTGGAAAACACTGTTTTATTGATGGGAGATAATTTTTTGTGTACAATTACCTCTCTTGGAAAATTTATTACCTCCCATGTACAAATTACTGATTTGGTGTTTGATACCAAAATAATACTGAACATGATTTACAGTATCTCCAAAAGTACATGAAGTGACCATAAATAAATATGTTAATCTGATTATACATGTGAAAACACAAAGGAGTAGGTGGGGTAAGGGCCTTACTTGGCCTAAAAAGATTGCTTAAATTCCCAATATGTTTTGTTGAAGTGTTCTATGGATATATGTTAGCAATAAACAGGAAGATTACTCAAGTTTAGATGTACGATTACAGAATTCTGCAGTGTAGAAAATTGGACAAATTGCACATTTTGTCGAAAAATGACAAATTTGACTAATTTTGACTACTTTTTCTTAAGAGCAAACATAGAGCTCATGCAAGAACCAAAAAAAATATTCATATGGGAGGTCTAACGCATCTGTACTAACAAGCTGGTAAATTATCTAGTTGGTTCTTGAATGCGCTCTATACTTCCGATTAGGAAAACCGTTCGAAAATATGCCAAACTCCTTTTATTTCTATGAAAACGTTCAAAAGTAGCTTAAACATGACGTCAGAACTGTACCCACTGTCGCGTCATGGGTTCTAAATTTTTTTGTATTTTTTTTCTTTAGTAGGATCTGAACTTTCAAAAGAACATAAAAGAAAATATTCAGGTGCAACTTAAAAAAATATTGAAATTTAAGGCCAAATCACCCCTTATCACACCTTGGCCTTTTCACAGTTGAAAAATTTGTTTGAAATAATCAAAAACATACATTCACCTCTGTAATAGTAATAAAAAATCCAGTTTATAAAAGATCAAACTGAAATGAAGTACACCTAACACAAAAGTTGCTGAGGTAAGTATCAATTGATCAAATGAGAAAAAAACTAGAGAATGTGTCTATAAGATTCGGATGCGGAAATTTATGACGATAGATAACTTAAGTCAATCGGGCATAAAAATTAGTTCCCGGTCACTGAATCATCATGAAGTACCATTACAGATGATTGTTCAATTAACTTTTGTTGAATAATGGAAAGTAACAAAAATACCATACTAAAATCGTTTAAACAATAAATATTGGTCAGGTTATAAAATTATCCTTGTATTATGTAGTATTCACCAATTAAACATCTAGCTGTTTGAAATGGGCCCAATGCAAAAATTTAAAAAAGTCATTCAAGGATAAAATGGAAGTCAAAGTAAAAAAATTGTCTAAAAATTAGGTAGTTCTCACAAAGATGAGTAATTCCATGAAACATCATAATATGTTGTGTAGTTGTTGAGAAAAGTACCTATATCACAAAATTAACCAAGTCATTCAAGCATAAAATGTAGGTCAATTTGGATAGTCCTCATCAAGTTGATTAATTTTAATGCAACAACATTGAAATAGCATGTAAAGTTGATGACAAACAGACTTAAATGCAAAATTTAACAAAAGTCACTCAAGCGTAAAATATAGGTCAAAACCACCTAATTATCAATATTTTGGGTAGTACTCATCAAGGTAATTAATCTGATGTAACATCCCATTGGCACAATGTGTAGTTGCTGAGAAATGGACTTAAATGCAAAATTTAACAAAAGTCACTCAAGCGGTTAATATAGGTCAAAGCCACCTAACTGTCAATGCTTTGTGTAGTACCCATCAAGGCAATTTATTTGATGAAACAACTTATTGGTATAATGTGTAGTTGTTGAGAAATGGACCTTAACCCAAAATTTAACAAAAGTCACTCAAGCGTAAAATATAGGTCAAAGTTACCTAACTGTCAATGTTTTCGATATTACTCATCAAGGCAATTGATTTGATGAAACATCATATTAGTATAATGTGTAGTAATTGAGAAATGAACCTTAACACAAAATTTAACAAAAGTCACTCCAGTGTAAAATATAGGTCAAAGCTACCTAACTGTCAATGTTTTGAGTGGTACTCATCAAGGTCATTAATTTGATGAAACATCATATAGGTATAATGTGTAGTTGTTGAGAAATGGACCTTAACGCAAAAATTAACAAAAGCCACTCAAGCGTAAAATATAGGTCAAAGCTACCTAACTGTCAATGATTTGGGAAGTACTCATCAAGGCAATTATTTTGATGAAACATCATATTGGTATAATGTGTAGGTGTTGAGAAATGGACCTTAACGCAAAATTTAACAAAAGTCACTCAAGCGTAAAATGTAGGTCAAGGATCCCGAATTGTTAGTAAATCTGGTAGTACTAATCAAGGTGCATGTACTGATGTAATATTATCAAAATACTATAAGAGGTTGCCAATATATGGACCTAAACGCAAATCTTAGCATCGGGACGGACAAGGGTAAATCTATATGCCCCTTCCACTACGAGCGGGGCATAAAAACAAGATGCGTTTGTGAAACACTACATATGCCCCTAGATTCTACAGTAAAATAGATGAAAATACCCAATTTTTTCCCCTTTTGACCCCCGTGACCTTGACCTTTGACCTAATTTGTTTGTATATTTGTGTTTATATTGACAAGACCTATACACATGCCAAGTATTAAAAGTCTATCAAAAGTTGTTTATTACCATAAAAACACCCAATTTAACCCCGATGAAGCCCCTTTGGCCTCTTGTTTATTGAAATGGTATTAATGGTTAAAAGTATCTGTTTAAACATGCTATAAGAAATCTACAGAAGAATACTGCATCAAGATCCGTCAAAAAAATTGAAAAATTCATTTTTTCTAGTTTGTCCCCCTTTGGCCTCTTGTTTATTGAAATGGTATTAATGGTTAAAAGTATCTGTTTAAACATGCTATAAGAAATCTACAGAAAAATACTGCATCCAGATCCGTCAAAAAATTGAAAAATTCATTTTTTCAGTTTGTCCCCCTTTGGGCCTCTTGTTTTTTAAAAACGATAAATGTCGCCATACCACTGTAGCGCAATTTTATAAGCAATAACATGAAACAAACCATGTCTCAATAGGATAAATAATAAGGATTTTACAGTCAAATACGAGAAAACAGCAAGTTTCACCCGTTTTTAACCTCTGTAACCTTGATCTTTGACCTGACCTAATAATTTTTTGCAAATTTATGTTCCTCTTGACTAGACCTATACACCTGCCAAGTTTATATAGTTCAAAAGTTATAGCCAAGGTTAAAGTTTTGTACACACAGACAGAGGAACAGACAGACATGACAAAAACAATATGCCCCCGATCATCGATTTGGGGGCATAAAAAAGTATCAATTGATCAATTTATTAAACCAATTCTACAGTTTTTCAACAGCAATTTAGTTGTCAATCTGTAGAATTAGTAGCCAAATGGCCAATTAAATTGGTCTTTGGACTTATCATTCAGAGTATTTTAAAATTCAATGCAATTTATGGCACTGGAATAAATGTAATAAACTGAGAGGAGTGTTTTCTTTTGAATACTTCTTCAATCAAGGAAGAAAGTTACAACTAAGAGCAAACTAGAGGCTCAGACACTGAGCCTGTATCGCTCACCTGACAAAATGCTGAACAGCAGGATTTTCCGATGTTCTGTATGGTGGCCATGTTTTTATGTGAATTTCCCATAGGGCCAAAATAAACTTTCTTCTGTGCTGCCGGCCATGTTTTTCATTGGATCAGAACAAAATGAGCAATCTTTGTTAAAGACCTTCAGTTCATCATTCCTGTAAAGTTTGGTTGAATTTACTTCAGCAGCTTCAGAGGAGAAGAAGAAAATGTAAATTTTCCCATAGGGTCTAATGTTTAACCTTAGATCCGCGCTGGGAGCCATGTATTTTATTGGAAGGAAACGAAATGAGCAACCTTTTTAAAGGACCTTCCATGCATCATTCCTGTAAAGTTTGGTTGAATTTTCTTTAGTGGTTTCAGAGGAGAAGATGAAAATTGAAATTTCCCATAGGATAGGGCCAATGTTAAACTATGTTCCGTGCTGGCGGCCATGTTTTTTATCGGATCGGAACGAAATGACCAATCTCAGTTAAGGACCTTTAATTCATCATTCCTGTAAAGTTTAGTTGCATTTGCTTCAGTGGTTTCAGAGGAGAGGAAGAAAATGTGAATTTTCCCATAGGGTCCAATGTTAAATGTATACTGGTATCCCTCTTGTGGTTTAGGTGCCAGTGGCCTTTTGAATAGTTGTATTTTTGTCGGATTATTATCCATCACACGCGCCCCCCATTGTTGAAGATACTGCTGCTGGTCTGTTTGGTGGTGATGATGTTGTGGTTGTTGTTGTTGTGGTGGTGGTTGTTGTTGTCTCATTTCTCTCTCCCGTTGATTGGTGAGTTGGGATGACTCCTAATAAAGATAAAATGCATGGGCGTCCTATAGAACACCTGTGTCGCCTGCACTAAATAAACGACTGTCAGTATAAAAACTATAAAAGTTTGATTCAATTTGGACTTAACGTGGATAGGCTGTTCAACAACTAGTAAGTTCCACTTAAATCGATACTAGCGACTGTCTTAAACTTGTTATCAGGTATGAGTGTTTGCTCATTGTGGAAGACCTCATGATTAATTCAAGATGTAGAACAACAAAAGTTGCAAAGTTATACCATATGTTTGTAAGATGTTTGACTCATGTACATTTAGCTCATATTCGTCTTGTTCATTTAAGTTTTTTGAGAGAATTGCGAATTAACGAATTGAAATATTAAATAAGCTGTTCTTGACTGGGTGTGCCTTTTAAATCTACAAAATCATTTTTAAGTACTAAGTATCAAATATTCAAACAGTTCACTAGAAAAAGACGGCCTCACAGTTTGGTTCAAATCCAACATATATTTTTTGAGGAAATGGATATACGAACAGACGCCAAATGGCGGATAGTGATCCCTATGTGCTTACTATCCTGCACCAAGTGCAATCAATAGACACATGCAGTTCAATGCTTTGTTCTAGATAGCTATTGAAAGGCTCTAATGTAAACAATTGATAAGGGTGAAATGTTAACCATTACCAGATGAACAAATTAAAAACAAACAAAAAACTTACCGGTGCAGGAAAGTAAGACTGTAATGAATCCAAGTTTGTCCTGATTGAAGTCAAAAAATCTAATTCGTCTAATCCTAAGCAAATCCCATTAAATTTTGTTTTGCCAACTTTGTTATCGTACAGGTCTAAATAAAAATAGTTATCATGTCTCCTGAACACGAAGGATTTACTCCTTCCAAACTTAGCTCTGAATTCACATTCTCCATTTTTATTAGTTGTTTGGTGAAAAATAATGTTGCTTGCCGTTTTTAGAGGAGTTTGCTTTTTACTGAAACTGACTTGGGTTTAAATAATCTTCACATTTGTCAAACACACCCCTTGGTATATTTTGGAGACTGTTTTCTGCATGCGCAGATAATAATTGATGCATTGGGGTTTTGGTCGCTTCGTCAATCAAAATTTGAAGGTTTTGATAGGTCCGTCAATCACTAACTACTTGGGTAGGAGATCAACCAATTTTCACGTGACTTAGCAGTTAGTTTGCGAATAGTCGTGAATTATAGGAAACGATGTATAGAGCATTTAAATACATATTTAAATAAATAGAGAAATATTTCACAATCCCAGCTAAAAAAAAAATGACCTTTTTTTTTATTTTACGAAAGGATATGGAGTAAATGAAAATGATACCATAACACATCTTAACTCCAACTGGAATTTATTTTACTGATGGGTTGTGTCAGAGACATGTAATTGTATGTCGCTGGTTGTGTGCATGGTCATATCAGTCTAGAATATAAACTTGTCAGTTAAGATCTAATCTTTTTTGCAAACAAGAAAGAAAAATAAACAAAACACAAAAAAAAAAGAAAAAAAAGAAACAAACCAAATAAAAAAAAGAAGACAAGAATTTAGTTTCTATCTGTGTACAACACTTTTATTTGGTACGTTGTTGTCTATAAATGGTCGCTATTGTCTTAAATGGTTTTAGACGAATCTTTACCTAATTATCTATGCCCCGCTCAAAATCAGGATCCTATCGATAAAGAAAACAAAATAATCAAGATGCTATTATTGATTTCAATGACTGTGCTATTTTTCGCACAAGGCTATGAACTAGATATTCACACATGTGATGGTGAGGAGGATATACAAACTTTTGAAATGACTGGATTACAATGCAAATTGACAAAAAATGGACTGTTTACTTTTGATGGTGAACGCCCCCAGCTGAAAAATGTGAGAGAAATTACTGTGCAGAGGATTACGAGACACAGCATAATAAAAATCGTCAATGTCGGTCAACTAACAACTTTGAGAATGGAAACAGGGCAATGTAGCAACATTATATCACCACCTACTCTAGCAGTTTATGTGCAAGGAAATCTCTGTTTCACGGTANCCCCCCCCCCCCCCCCTGTCCTTTCCCCTATATCAATGAATTAAGAGATTAACACTGTGATATAAGTTGCGAAAAGGGTCAATTTGACACTAATGAAGTAATCAGTGTTTGCTGCTTAATTTGAAGTAAGGTTCCATATACAAGTTCAAGAGTCGGGGGTTATATAGGAATCACCCTGTCCATCTGTCTGTCCATTCATGTACCTTGTCAGCGCATGTTCTTGTAAACGGGAGTTTGGATTTTGATGAAATGTGACAAAGTTGTAGTACACCACTGTACTGTATCCACAATTGTATTGTGTCCAGAGTAGCACACTTAAATTTGCACTTGTCATATTGATTCAGGGTTAAATGGGGGGGGGGGGGGGGGGGTATGAGTGGCTGCCATTCGGCGGCAGCTCTAGTTATTACTGGGATTTATTATGAGAAGTCAAAAAAAAAAAGTTGAAGACAAATAAACAGCAATTATGACTTTAAAACCTATGCATATGTGAAGACAAATTATTAAAAGTATGCCTTCCATTAGACACTAAAATATTTATTTATGACAGTATCATAAAACAATTATATAATATTTTGTTTGTAAAATAAATTGTAGGACAATATTTTCAATATTTATTTTTTAATGAATTGTTTTTACTTGTAGGAGATAACTACCGACAGACAAACTACAATTGCTAGTCACCAGGATAGATATGATTCATCAAGACCCCAGGATGCTACAAAACCTGAAACTAAGAATCTACCTTCAACTAAAAAACCTCAAACCAAGAATCTACCTTCAACTAATGAACCTCAAGGTAAGAATCCACCTTCAGCTAATGAACCCAAATCAACTATAGAGGTAAAAAACTTACTGTACTTCAATCTTTATTTCATCCTCTTTTGTGCTTGCTTCATTTTGTGTAGCAGCTTCATTACTGGGAATAGTTGTCATGTAATAAAGTTGGTGAGATGAAGCAGCTGTTATTATTCTAATTATATTTTCCCTAAAAATAAAAAATAATAAACAAATAAATTTATAATATGAAAAGTAGCATTAAGTGTGAATGAAAAATAAAAGAGTATGGAGTAAAGGTACATGAGACAAACTCCTGACAATGAGACCTTCCACAATGAACAATAACTCGCCCCTGATATTGAGTTCAAGACTAGTTCTGACATAGATTGATGCAACTTTATCTGTTTTAAAATTTTTTTTTAGGTTTCTAGTGATGCTGTAAGCACAATTACTAGTATGACAGGACTAGGACATGAACATGATGAAGTTCCAACATTTTTTACATGGATATATCCAACAGTGACCGCAATCATAGGTAAAAATGATACACACATTTCGCAATTTAGATACATTATTATAGGGTTAAGTTTGATTATTATAATATGTTTTATCATTTGTATTGTTACATTAAGTTATTATAAATTTAGACAGAATTATTCTACAATATTAATAAATGAAAATCTAGATGATATGGAAATTGCAAACTTAAATGAGGATAATGAAGGACAAGAAGACTTATTTTTAGATTAAATTTCATTTTAAAGGAAACTTATTCTTTTGTTTTTCAGTCAGTATTCTAGTGATTTGGGTTGTTGTCCGTTGTATTAAAAACAGAAGACAAAATAGGAGGGATTTCAACTGAGAACATTCCATTTTAATCGAAAAAATTCTTAAATTACTCAGTTAACTTTAAATTTTTTTTATTTCTTTTTTTTCAGTGTTTGGATTTGTTTTGGTCATTATATTTATTAAAGAAAGCAGAAGAAAAAAAACAACTTTGCAATTACTGTAGAAATAAATTACCATGTTACTCAGAAAAAGTTTTATTTGGTGTAAAAACCATAGAATTAACAGAAATAACTTCACAACTTTAGGTATTTTTTAAAATTTATTTTTCTTTTTAGATAGATTCCCTATTTTATGTAGTCGTGTCTGCAATAACATTTACATTTGCAATATTAAGAAGATATCCAGAGCTTTGAAGATACATCCCCTTCCCTGAACCTTTACAAAACCTACCCCAACCTGCTATGGCACCTGAACCTAATCAACGAGCAGCTGCACCACCTTGCCAACAACCAATCGTACGTAGATCTAGGAGGACAAGACGACAACCAAATAGATTGATTTTATAGATTACAACTTACCTTTCATTTATGACTTCTAAGATGGCTTTTTTTATCCTATGATTAACAATATTGAATTTACTTTCACAATGTTTACTTATGTCTAACATCATTATTAATAAATCATAATCCATATATTTGATTTTTGAAGCAGGATCATTATCACTATGTAATAACGTGTAATAAGATCCAATTGCACATTTTTTAAGTGGATGAGTTGTAAATTTGATGCTGTTGAATTTTTTCACTTCCTCCATTTCTAAGAGTAAATGTGGTTTTAGAAGGCATATTACACATGGTATATTATTAGCATCTAATTTTGAAACAGCAATATTGTAAATGTGTTTTTCCATTTTAAAGTAAATTGTTGGAATGAAATGAAACTAAGGAGTTAGTCTTATATGTTAAATTTTCTGAAGGAGGAGGGAAAACTTAAACATGTATAATTTGTATAGGGAGGAGTTAGAGGAGCTGTGAGTTCTGTTTTAATGACTAAGTTTTCCCATTGTTCTTATTCAACTCATTAAACTTCATAAGTATACAAACTGTTCATATCAATGTAATCGATGATCCCTATCATGTCAGGTATATAAAGATACATAATTTTGTATAAGGAGGAATTATAGAAGCTGTGATTTCTGTTTTAAAGACTTAGTTTATTTGACTTGTTAAACACTCTAAATATAAAAACAGTTTATATCCAAAAAGATTAACAACAAACACACTCGCCATATGACATTATTGGTAGTAAATAAGTGTAATAATGAAAATAATCAAATTTTATTATATTAACTTTATGGTAAATATTGCATGTGTGTATATAGTTATTTTAACACCACTTAATTAGTTAGTTAATTTAACTGAAGTTAAAATGGGTGTTTAGGTATTTTGTAATTAGAGGATAATCTTCTTTAATCAAAATAGAGCACAGTTGGTGTGAATTACACGAAAGAAATTTTTTAAGTTAACTATTTCTAAAATAGGGTTGATATCACCTAACTACATTTTTCAAGAATTTCTAAAATTTAAGCAGCTTTTCTTCAAAAAAAAGAAAGTCACGATAGTAACTAGTTTTGTGTACAATGATTGATTGCATTCCTTTTTTGAATAATTATTGTTTGTCAAACTATATGTACATTCCATGTTTTAAGGGTTGTAAATACTTTTTATAACTGAATGTTTAATTAATTTAGATAGTGTTCTTTCTTTTTTGGTTTTATTTATGTTTTTTATAATACACTTATATTTTTAAATATTTATGCTCAGGGTAAAAAAAATGTGTTCAAATATTATTATTGTGATCTCATTACTTTGAAGTATTTTTTACAAAGCACTTTAGCATTCCAGATATTTTTAATATCTGAATTGAGTCTTTGATTATATATAATATTTACTTTTTGGGTTTTTTTTGTCCTATTTTGCTCAAATGTTGGGTTTACCTTTTTATATAGAATCTATGATATCTATAAATTAAACATTTTGCACTCTATCATGCTAGAGTTGTCTTTCTTAGTATGACTTGTAACCATACCTATCATGAGCAGTATTATGAAATAAAATGTTTCAGTTTATGCCATTAAAAAATGAAGTCCTTGAAGGATTGTTAATCTTCGTCTTGAAGTTACAATGAATCTTTCATGTACAATTGTTCATACTTCATTTATTGTTGTTCTTCATCTTGGAGATACAAGGAGACATTTTTTATACTTCAAAAGGAGATGAATGTTTAATTGCAATGGTGCTCATATTCTTGTAGAAGGGTTATGATATAAAATAATCCTTTCCATGTCGTTTTCAAATTTTCTGTAACTGAAGGAATGTTGCAAGGTTTTCTCAATTAAGTCATATGCAAGTACTTCCCGTTTCCACATTCATATTTCAACAATGTACAGACAAATAAAAAATGCCATAAAAAAAGACAAAAAGAAAACTAGGAAACTGCTACAAAGTTGATTAAGTATGTACATTTTAATGATTCAACATTCCAGACTTCACTCTCACTGTTATGGATATAATAAAGAGGATGACAGGGAATTCTCAGAATGATCAATTATTACCCACCTTCCAACAACCAAACAATCCCAAACACGGAAAAAAACCTTTAACAACAACAAACAAAAAAAGTAACAACTTTTTTGTCTCTTCAGTTCACATATCATTAGAATGTTTTATTCACTTTAATTGCAATGGAACCCCTTTAACAACATATGGATATTCGTCTTATAATTCAACTAAAAATCATTTGTAAACATTGAGTGAACAATGACATGGTAAACTACTTTGTTTGCTTCACTCTTATTGCAGTGGGAGCCCTTTAACATCACAAGACAACAAAATTGAAACATGATGAGTCAGAAAGATGATCACTTAATCTCCAGCAAAGAGGACTATCTTATACTTGAAACCTTAAAAAATTATTTACTAAAGCGTCATCTACAACTCTCAACAACAGAAGATTTTACACCACCCGGCCCTGGTAGTGTGGTATACTTTTTAATCTCTAGGAAAGAGGATTATTTTGTAGTTTAAATCTACATGACGTTAGCTAAAAGGATTAGTTGGTCACACTTCACCTGTACCTCCTAATTATTAACGTGATGAAGGTATTGCACCACCCTGCCCTGATAAGGTGCAAGAAATACCCTCTCAACTTGATGCAAACCACCCTGCACCACCCGGGCATATCCCTACTTCTATACTTCTAATATGGCAATTCTTTTTGAAAGAGCGTTTAATAAAATGTCGTGCTTATTCCTATAAAATACAAAAAGTACACCTATTAAAACAAATTCATAATCTGGAAAAATATTAATGAAAAAAAATATAATTTTATTCATTTTCTGAAGTGATGCCAGTCAAATTACATGACCTAATTAGAGAAATTGTTTTTTTAAGCATTCACATTTGTTTGGACAACTATCTGACACCATTCCTCAAATGCCAACAAAATTTTACAGGTAAATTGTCGGTAGATCAAAGAATGTTGGCATTCGAGGAATAAACCTTTTTAGCTCAAATGGCTTATGCCAGGGTGAGCTTTTGCCATCACTTTGCGTCCGTCCGTCCGGCGTAACCTTTTCATTCAAAGATCTTCTCCTCTGAAACTACTGGGCCAATTGGAACCAAACTTGGCCTAAATAGTCCTTGGATGGTCCCTTACAAAAAAGGTGTTTTTAGGTCCGTGCGATATCCAAGATGGCCGCCAGCGGGAAACATAGTTTTACCATTGGACCCTATGGGAAAACACATTCAAAGATCTTCTTCTCTGAAACTACTGAGCCAATTGGCACCAAACTTGGCCACAATAGTCCTTTGGTGGTCCCTTACAAAAAAAGAGTTTTTCAGGTCCGCCCGAAATCCAAGATGGCCGCCAGCAGGAAACATAGTTTTAACATTGAACCCATGGGAAAGCACATTCCAAGATCTTCTCTGAAACTACTGAGCCAATTGGCACCAAACTTTGGCACAATAGTCCTTTGGTGGTCCCTTACAAAAAAGGTGTTTTTCAGGTCCACGTGATATCCAAGATGGCCGCCAGCGGGAGACATAGTTTTAACATTGAACCCTATGGGAACACATTCAAAGATCATCTTCTCTGAAACTACCGAGCCATTGGAACCAACTTGGTCAAAATAGTCTTTAAGTGGACCCCTGAAAAGAAAAATGTTTTTTTTTTCAGGTTCCCACTTTATCCATGATGGGTGCCAGCAGGGAACATAGTTTAACACTGGACACCATGGGGAACACTAACAGCGGTCTTCTCCCCTTAAACTAGTTCGGCATATTGGAACTATAGTTTAATTATATACATGTATATTGGCTCTTTAACATAAAATGTTTATGTTAATCAAGGACTAGGTGAGCGATACAGGCTCTTGAGAGCCTCTTGTTCATTGTAATTAACGTAACATCTTACCTTTAGGGCATGACACAGGTAATATTTTGACAAGCTACGCGTGTCTGCATATTTGGTGTTAATAAGAGTATTGACTTTTACACCTGTGACACATTGGCAAGTGATTAGTGTGTGTGGACATGATTTAATTTTGGCTATGTTTATGATAATTAAGAAACAAGCAGAAATAAACTATTTAAGTTTCATTATTTTTTTTTAAATATTACGTTTTCGATATTTCTAGAATGGATTGATTTTGCAAGGTCAAACCTACAACCTTATCCGATTCTGTTTTCTTGGAACTGCTCGACCCTTTGGCATGGATGTAAACAAGCAGTCTATTTTATATTGAAGTTTAATATTTGCGTAGTACAGATAACTAATGTTTTATTTCCCGTTTTTGATTAAGTTCAAGATTTGGCACGATTTTTACAGGTATTATCTGTGACACGCCATTAGGTCTGCATTCTCTCGTCATGTCCATCTTCTTCTCCGTATTTAGCCCGGTAGTCCCCTAGTCGAATGCCATATAGGCCGAAACGTTGGGTAGTTTTCCCTTCCTCTCTTTCCATTTTTGTCATTTTTATGTGTTTTTTAATTTGTGCATTTTGTGTTTTTTTACCTTTTAATCGTGGCCATCGCACAACATATTTATATTTTTATTTCTGTTTTATAATCATTCAATTGATAGTTTTGAATTTACGTTTTAAATCTGCTTCATCAGATTCCTTATTAGGTAGTCATGAGTTGTACGTTCATTGAGCAATTCTAGCATGTCAGCTACATCAGAACAGAAACAAATTAATTGAAAGTGAAAAAAAGAAAATTATTACGGTTGAAAGACAACTTGGAGAAGTTTCACATGTCACAGGGAAATGGGTAGGGGCAGGTAATTTAGCGTTCTATACGTCTCTCAGAGTTATCTCTTGTACGAGAAATAGAGAGGGTCTGTCTTTGTACTGCAATCGGCGAGGTGTTTCTGTACACATTTTGTCTACAATAGTTCGCGGTCAGGCTTTCCATATTATCACATGACTACCAATCATACATAGCACAATCCCCTATCCAACAGATTAGGGACATGACCGGCAGCTCAGTCGAGGGATTCCCTGAAACCTGATAACTCACTAGATGACAAAGTTCATTTTGTTGTGTGTAATACCCCCCCCCTCCCCCATCACCTACAATGAATATATATTCTACTTACATCTTCAAATTCATCCATTTCTATCACCTCCATCACATCTTGCATCTCTTGGTCCCATGTCGTCGTGCACGGTGATTGACCTGCTGTTAAACTTGGGGCACTGCTGGTGCTACCTCCTATTGATGTTTGTGTGCTTCCTCCTGTTGGTGTACCTCCTGAATTGCTGCAGCAGGATATACAGAATGGATTTGAACATGCTCCGCCATAGGGGACAGAGCGATAAGTGTCCATTGGTGTGATCATGGTAGCAGCGGGGTTGTCTAAACGACGTCTTTTTGTTGACGGTTCATCAACATAAGGTCTGCTTCTTCTAGTGGTAGTATTACTGCTTGCAGTCATTTCTGTTGTCAAGTCAATTAAATTTGACATAGTTTGCTCTGAAAGCTGTAAAGAGATAATGTAAAAGTTGATCAGAAATTTATTTCTATAACAAATTAACATGCAAACTTTTTTTAATTAAGGAGGATGAATTAAAGAGCAACAGGCCCACAATGATTATAACAATATTTTACGTAAGGATATGGGGTAGATGAACATGAGACCATAACACATATGTTAACTGCTATTGCACGCAAACTATAAATGCAGGTAAGAATTGTAACCAATCTGGGGGGGGGGGGGGNTAGATTTAACTCGAAAAATATTTTCTGTCATTTATTGAGTAAAGTGTCATTGAGTTCGAAATAAGTTTACAAGGGTCCATACAAACACCTAATGATACATAAAGCACACAAGAATATACAAACTAAACACTCGAAAATAACCAAGAAATTGATAAATGCAAAACAAAAGATTAAAATAATCGAGGAAACACGAAAATAAAATAACCAAGGATAACCACAAACTTTTGATTCTGTGGTAGAAAAAAAACATGCAAATACATTGTTAGGATGCGCACACGATTTTTCGAAAGCAATCAAGAATGGATCTTGATATTATTCCTTTTCCCTTGAATGAATTAAATCATAAAATAATTGCTCAATTACCAAATTCTGTAAATTTAACTAAATTTTAAAGTTTTTTTTTAAATCTCCGATATCATAATGATCTGATAGAATATCTAATTAATGAGAGGCAGTTCTATACATTTTAATTCTTTCTAATGGGAATATCTCATAAATTAGAGCTATGCACTGAATTAAATGAGGGTCAAAGAACAAATCCCATAAATGGGATGTATGTATTTATATATAAATGCGGACCAGAGGGAACATGCCATCAATAGGAGTTATGCATTCGATTTCATGAGGATGTGATAGAATTTCTAATCAATAGGAAAAATGTCTATAATATGAATGCGGACCAGAGGGAATACCTATATATTATACGGAGTTTAGAGAGAATATCACGTTGGGAACATAGGTCTAAATATGTATTAAAGTGGAGAGAGGTGATATCACATAAACAGGAGGTATGTCTATCTATAAATGCGAGCCAGAGGGAACATCCCATAAACGGGAGGTATGTCTATGAATAAATGCGAGCCAGAGGGAACATCCCATAAATGGGAGGTATGTCTATGTATAAATGCGAGCCAGAGGGAACATCCCATAAATGGGAGGTATGTCTATGTATAAATGCGGGCCAGAGGGAACATCCCATAAATGGGAGGTATGTCTATGTATAAATGGCCAGAGGAAACATCCCATAAATGAGGGGTATGTCTATGTATGAATGCGGGCCAGAGGGAACATCCCATAAATAGGAGGTATGTCTATGTAAAAATACGAGCCAGAGGGAACATCCCATAAATTGGAGGTATGTCTATGTATAAATGCGAGCCAGAGAGAACATCCCATAAATGGGAGGTATGTCTATGTATAAACGCGGGCCAGGGGGAACATCCCATAAATGGGAGGTATGTCTATGTATAAATGCGGGCCAGAGGGAACATCTCATAAATGGAAGGTATGTCTATGTATAAATGCGAGCCAAAAGGAACATTCCATAAATGGGAGGTATGTCTATGTATAAATACGAGCCAGAGGGAACATCCCATAAATGGGAGGTATGTATATGTATAATGCGGGCCAGAGGGAACATCCCATAGATTGGAGTTACGCTTTCGATACTATGAAAATCCGACAGAATATCATATCATTTGGAGCAATGTGTGTATAGAAAGAACGTCAGAGAGAATATCGCAAGAAGGGAGGTGTTATTATTTACATGAAAGTTGACAAGAGGGAACATCCCACAAATTAGTATTTTTTTATTGTCAGAGAAAAAATATGTTTAAATAATTGTTTTTTATTTGTAAATAGCAATACATTTTCGATGACAATTTATTAGATTTTCTTTCTGATTGATCTATTGATTAAATAGGAGTTAAGTCTATACATTTGAATGAGGGCAAGATGGAACATCCCA
>MJUU01026940.1:52173-72283 GCA_002080025.1 Modiolus philippinarum | reverse complement strand
TTTTACAGGTAATTTCTGTGACACGCCATCAGGTCTGCCTTCTCTCGTTATACCCATCTTTTTCTCCGTTTTTAGCCCGGTAGTCCCCTAGTCGAAGGCCATATAGGCCGAAACGTTGGGCAGTCTTCCCTCCCTCTCTTTCTATTTTTGTCATTTTTATGTGTTTTTTAATTTGTACATTTTGTGTTTTTTATCTTTTAATCGTGGCCAACTATACCATTTTATTTTGTTTCATTATATTAAACGTATTGATGTATCTTAGTGGGTACATGCCAATCTGCCACTTGTTTTTGACCTCGACCTCATTTGCATGGTTCAGTGACTTTGTAAATTTTGCGACATAGTTTTACATTCAAGTCAATTCCTGAGGCACTGTAATCAATAGACATGATATATTTTGTCTATTGGTATATCTAGGCGGATGCGTGCCAGTCTAGCACGTGTCATGTACCCTTGACATCATTTTTTTTTGGTTCATTGACTTAGATCACTTTTCTACTTGAATACTTATTTATATGTATCTACAACATCTAGATTCCTCATATTTTATATATCCTTCATCTAGGTTGGTGCATGCCAGTCTGACAACTGTCATGTAACCTTGACCTCAATTTCAGGGTTCAATGACTTCGAACATTTCTTTACTTTAATACTTATTTCTCTGTTGCTATGATAGCTAGTCATCATATTTAGTCTATTGCTACATCTATGTAGGTGTATGCCAGTATGACACCTGTCATCTAACCTTGACCTAAACTTCATGGTTCATTGACTTTGATCATTTCTCTGTAACTAGAACACTTTCAGGCATCATATTTTGTCGAATGCTACATCTAGGTAGGCTCATGCCAGTCTTACACCTGTCATGTAGCCTTGACCTCAATTTCATGAATTTTCATTGAATTTGACCATTTCTCTGTAGTTAGAACACTTACAGGCATTATATTTGGTCATTTGTTACATATAGGTGTGCACATGCCAGTCTGACACCTGTCATGTAGCCATGACTAATTATTTTGTTAAAGATATGCATATACAAGCCAGTCATTTCTGTGTCTACACTTGTTTTATACTAGATTTCTCTTGTCCTTTGGCACTTCATTATAGGTAGTAATTTGTGTTTACAGTAAGTACGAAATTTACCCCTATGTAAACAACTTTTTAATTACTTAATCTTTGATTACTAACAAGACAAAGACAAATAATTTATTTGAAATACATGAAACACCGATGTCCGTTTCAACACAATAACAGAACATTGTCAAAATAATTTTGACGGCAGTATTCGAATGCCGAATTTGCTAACCGGTTAAAGATTATTCGACGATTAACCGAGTAACCGGTTACTCGCTGCCATTCCTAAATATTAGTATCCTTTTACGTAATAAAGAAAATATATCAACTCACACTTCCGAGCGATTTTCAAAAAGGCATGTAAACAAGACTCATTGTGTCATATGTCAATCGCTGATTTTTTTCCAAGTTTGTTATTCTACTAGGCTCGTATTGTTAAGTAATAATTTCACTTTTCCTTTAAATTCCCATTTTTTTCTAGATTTCTGCCATAAAACGTCTTATTCATCAAGTCTGTGAGAGTCAGTTGGATCAGTCATGTGGATTTTTCTATCCATTTTGTCATTTAAGTGATTTTAACTTCTTTGTACTAGAAAAACCTACTTTACTAGTATTTACAATGTTTGAATTGTTTTTTATTAGAATTTAACAGACTTTTCGGTCTTTTTCTTCTGTTTTTACACCAGATGACATATAATAATACAGATATGCAGCTCACATAACTGCAATTGCCATGCTATGTTAACATCGGAAAATTCTACTGAAAAGATTTTTACACTGACGTCTGAATTTATCACTTAGAAAGCTATACACTATAGGATTTGCTGCACTACTCATGAAATATGACCGTAGAAAGAACTGATATATTGCTTTCTCGGTGTCTGATAAGTTGGAGTAAAAATCATTCGCACTAGCATTCCTTAAAATAGCAATAGCACAGTATGGCGAGAAGGTAACAATATACACAATAGTCACAGTAAACAACATAAAAGTGGTTTTACCGGCCTTGTACACGTTTCCATGAACTGCTGATTCTTTCTGTGCTTTAGAATTTTCCTTCTTATTTTCTGCGTTACTAGAACCTAGCGTGATTTCCTTATTAGAATGTTGATTTTCACATTTTTCATTATTTGGTTCACCATTACGATATCCACAAAGTTCAATATTCCCGTTCTTGTCGTATGATTCTATTTGTAATATTTTTCTTGAGGAAAAAGTGAATGAAACTTGAGCGACATCTGTAATGCTTGGGGTTTTCCACTGACTTTTTCTTTTCTCTTTGCTTGTTCGGAAACTAGACAAGTTCCGGCTTCGGATTATTTTCTTCCCGACGATGCTATACAAGATTATAAACACTAAATCAAATACTAAATGCATCGTCAATAAGAACATAGTCAAGATCAGCGGATATTTTGTCTTTACAAAGTCATCTTCAATTAAACACGTTTTGCCATAAATATTGGGATTTGCTTTCAATTGCAAGGTTTGTGTGCCGTACAAAAGAAGACCCGGAAGTGATACAATTAAAGCAACTATTATAGAAATGATAACAAATTTAATAGCTGTTTTAGCAGTGAAGCGGTATTTACTCTGACTGTATTTAATGCCGATGAATCGGTCTATGGCGATTCCTAGAAGCACCAGCGTAGAGGCTGCATTCAGAACCATTGATGAATACCTGGAGATTTTGCATATCCAGGGATGATCAAATTTGACAAAATATGGTAAAAGGTAAATCTCAACTGATATAGATAAAATGCAGTGGAGTATGTCTAACCATGCTAAAGCAAGAATAAAAATGTCTGACGATTTCAGTTTGTGTCGTGGTCTTCCTGTACCGGTTGATTTTGTGTCATCTTGTCTGTGGTATATGTAACAAACCAAAATATTTCCCGGAAGTCCTACTAATATTAAAACTATAAGGTAAACCATGGACGGTAATAAAATTCGTTTAAACAAAGCTTCATTGATACTGTCAAGGTATATGTCGTGAAGTTTGTGTAGGTCATAGATTGAAAGTGATGTTATGGTAGAATTTACTTCCTCATACATGTCTGTTGAATTTCCAACAGCATAAATAGCTGTGTTGTAGACTGTGACATCTGTTGTGTTATTGACCATGGCATCGACTGTTATGCTTTCTCCTTCTCCCATTATAAATTTAAGTTGAATTTGTAGTTACTCCTGTAATAGAATTTGAAAATTTAATGAAAAAACAAAAATGTCCTTGCATATTACAGCTAAAAGTTGAGCGTACTAATTATCTTACAATATATGAATTGGATAATTCAATTTTTTTGTGTTTGTGTAGCTATTTAATATTGGATGTGTACAATATACTGTTAGGGTAAGCGATACAATACGAGAACGACCTGTGCTCCTGCACATATGGGTTCTTTTATACCGCTTCCACGAGAAGTTTGAGGGCATATTGTTTTTTCCTTGCCCGTCCGTCCGTTCTTTCGTTTTTCCATACGAGAGAATGAAACGCAGGTGTTACAAGGAGAATCATATGTGTCTTACAGACATGAATTAGCAGATATGTTATGATTTTATTGCGATCTTGGCAGGCTGAACACAATTTTATTAGGACAGTGTTAGATTTTAAGTTGGTTTTCAAGATAACTGATTTCAAGGACGATCAAGACGTGTTAAGATAGTTTCCAGTCAAATGTAATCAGTTTGTTAATTCCCCTCAGGAATGTTCAAGATGAGTTATTTGTTAACTTTAAGATCAAACAAGTTCTCGGTTTGGTCTTGTTTAATCGTGACACATCTCGATCGTCCTTGGGAGGAATTATCTTGAAATACGACTGAATATCTTAACAAAATTGTGTTTAGCAAGATCGTGATAAGATCAATATAGCTATACAAGATCATAACATATCTGCGAGTAGTACTTTGCATTGACTCCTGTCATCCCTTTATTATACATAAATCCAAATTTTACTTGGGTCATTATAAGTTTTCACCATATAGAGTAAATGAATGTTGTCGACAGCCAAGATGTATTCTCTTCGGTTTGTTCCTGACAAATGTTGTCCAAATTAAGCATAGAGATTTTTTCGGTTATGCTGGACACTTGTTGTTTCGGGAGATATTATTACCTTTCCAAACCAGATTAATCTATGCCAGAGTCAAACTACCACAAACTGCTATGTTTCACAGATTTTTCTTCTCAAAAGTATATTGGATTCACATTGAGGTTAAATCAGGGTAACTAATAAAAAAATCACGTGTACGTGATTGTCAAGTAACGAATCTTAATTTAAGAAGCTTAAAAATAGAAGCAATTTGCATTCGTTTTTTTATAAGTGGAAAATGAAATACCAAGTGAAAGTGTTTTAAATGAATTTAGCTCGATATATTATTCACCATGACGATTTAAGTAGACTAGGAAAAGCGCTTCAATGTCTGAAAATGTGCTAAACAAATAAAGGGATAAGGAGTAAATGTACATGGGTCAAAATCCCTATAAATACAAGGTAAGATTAAGCAAATGGAACAACACTTTCATTGTTGTTCTTCATCTTGAAGTCACCATGAGGCCTCAACAAAGAGCAAATGCTCTTATCTTATAGTAAGTTCAACAAGGCCCCTAGCACCGGTTTAAGCGGAAATCACTTGCTAAATATTGAACAACGCCACATCCATCCCATCTTTTACATAATTTTTCTATGGATGCGGGGTTGTCAACAAGCATAACATATCGGGCTAAGTACTCTTACAAACACTGTCATCCGTCGCCCGACAAAATTCTGCAGCGTACACAACCTCATATTGTAAGAAGTAATATCAAATCCTAACTTAGGCTTACAAATACAAGAAGATCTATAATGGAAAGAACATATTACCAATTATACAATAAAGTGAGTTCCACACTAGGGTTTCTTAGGCGAAATATACAACTTGTCCTAAAGAATGTCGAAAAAACCGCATACATTGTCCTAAAGGATGTCGGAAAAACCGCATACATAGCATTAGTGAGACCAATCATGGAATGTGGATTAATTATACGGGACCCATACACACAAACGGACATCAGTAAATAACTTTCAATACAAACAATAGGAGCAAGATTAATAAATAAAGACTATACATCTAGAGACCGAAGATGTAAAAAGAGACGAAACAACAAACCAATACAAAAACGCTTTATTCGTACGCACAGCAATGGATTGGAACCAGCTGGAAGATTCAGTTGTGTGTCTCACTAAACTCTCCTCGGCCAGCGCAAATATATCTTGTGCAGTTCAACTCCGTCACGCAGTAGCCCATCGAAAATCTGTGAAGAACCCATACAGATACAGAAACAACAGTAAAATTGAAAAAAAGACCGAATGGGATTCGTTTCAGCTTTATTTATTGAATTAGTGTTACATAGTTTCTGACTTAGTTCAAAACTGTTTACACTGTGCGGTAGAATGTATTTCATAGTACATAAGGGGACAACCATTTGATTTTCGGGGTAGGGCTTTGGCGATTTTAAGTCAAAAACTTATTTATTTTCATGAAAATCTCGAAAAAATTATTTATTTTATCAAATGTCCCCAACAAATAATTTATTTGCATTTGCAGCAAAAAATTTATTTCTCAAAGCAAAGTTAAATTATAAATTTTCATGACAAGTAGGATAAAAATATTTATTTTCACTGGCACCAAGATTAAATTAGTTATTACAAAATCGCCCAAGCCACCCCTCTCCACGAAAATCAAATGGTCGTCCCCTAAATACATATGAAAAATCAAAACCTTTCAAGTGGGCTGAAGTGCATTTTAGAATAGGAGGTTTCTCAGTATTACATATTTAAGGAGAAGTTACAACTCCATTCCTTATAAAAATGCTTATACTTGTTTAGTTGGACACAATATCACAATACCGTAGTTTTAATTACTAATATTTCAACATATTACATAATGACACATTTATATACAGTTAAACTTGCCTTAGCAGTCACCTTGAATAAGCAGCACCTGAGTTTAAAGTCATCTTTTATGGTATTTCATATACATGTATATTTAACCTCATTTGAAAGACCAATTTGACTCCTTCCCAAAAGTGACCTCTTAAAGCAAGTTTCACTGTATATTTCATAATTATATTTAATTTCTTAAACATTACAGGTAAATTTCGGCTATGAATTCATTCGTTGTTTAAGCGATTTCACAACATTTCCTATTCGCATATATTGCATGCCTTCACATTGTCGTCAGGGAAGTGTAATAGCTTTGACTCTTCTTTGTCGACCTATTTAATCTCACGTAGGTAATTTCCATGCTATTTCTCAGAATTTAATCTGTCAATAGATTTTGAGACTTTTGAAACTCTGCATCCTTGTACTCAGGATATTTCATATATATGGCTGGATTTTTCATCTTTTTTTTCTGCAACTGAAGCTACATAAGTTTTCAAAAAATATGAATTTAACATTAATTTCTACATATTTTATTTTCACTTCGTGGATGATTTTATGGTAGACTGTTATTATCTGAGGTAACCAATATCTGTAACATTGTTTTTCAGTACTTTTGTGCTAGTCCGTAAACTGATCTAAGTTTCTAAAATTCTTTCATCGAGTATTTCCGTCATGCAAAACTGCAACATTAGCTAGATTTGTCGTTACTGTTACACGATCTACTTCATTTTCCTCTATTTGATTTTTCATTTTGCCTTTTTTTGGTCCACCTAGTATTTTGAATATCTATTTGCACTGAAGAGACATAGTGTCGAATTGGTAATCACCAGAAATTAAATCAAAACTTATGTCCATATTTTGTTGTCTGTCATGGTGAAGTGTCTTCGCCCTTCCTTATTAAATAATTTCAAATACCTAAAACCTTAAACATGCATGAAAATGCATTCTGTAAATGTCTTTATGATACCACCGAGATACAACGCCGTTCACACGAGGGACTGAGCAGCATAAACTCACAAACGAAATTAAAAATGCAACTATCTACATTGATTTCCTTAATCAGACTGATTCCGCACAGATTGTTTTCAACAACAAGAAATAGCTTATTTCGTTCAAGTTCAAAAATGCTTGAAAAAATGTCCGTAAAACTGATAATGTATTCAGGTTTTTAACATAATTATTAAACACATAATGAGTCAAAAGAAAAGCATCAAATTCAATCACATAAATATTCTACCTTGAGATAATGAAAAGGTGAAAAACAAATGTCAACAAGTAATAGATATTTTCTTCCGATTTAAAACTATTTTATTTTAACATTTTCATTACAAAGACACTTATTTTTACTGGTTATTTCTTTTTCTGATTGGCCTCAGTATGTCGAACGGACATTCTATTCCTAAACGAAACGTGCATACATGTATTTAGAATTCACATATCAAACACGTGTATAGGCATATATTCTATTTGATATTTTTAGACTCTACTATGCTTTTTAACTTACCTCGAAGCGATAATTTGGGGATTTCAAAGGCAAGAATGTCATAACACGTGAATTTGAAAGCGGTTTATACGTTTGTCAAAATTTCATTTCTGGGATTACCATCGAAAAAAATCCAGTTTGTCGGAGACATCCGGTTAATGGGTTTTCCTTCACAAAATGTAATTATCAAGATGTTGAATATGCAATCTCAGGTATTTGTACATGTAAACAGGGCTCATCATTTGTTCAGATACCTCATCGACGTGATTTTTTTCAACAATGGCGTTGGCACGGATCATTAATTTTCCCGACCCGGGGTTATAATCCCAGCCCCTCCCCCCGCCGGACAATTAAATGATCCGCGCCGTACTTTTACTTGCATAAGGGGTCCATCTTTCTTGAACTCTAGTTGTTTGAATGTTCTTATTGGTCCAATTAGCCCCAATGATATAAAAGACGATAATTTAATTGTAAAAATTGGCGTATAGCCGAACGAATATTCATTTATTGCCCACAGTTTCAAATCACAATACAATATGTGCTACAATGAATTAATTTTATTTATAGAGGCGTGCAACGTATGTGGAAAACTTGTGTTATACTTTCTTAGACATGTGTTTGTAGTCAATTATGATTTTGTTATATATCTTGCAAAAGGTATGATAGAAGATTTTGACATTTGTAGGTTTGTGGTAAGGACGCAAAAGTCTATATATTTTTTTCTGTTAATCTTCAACATTATAATATATTAAACTTACAGGAATGCGAAGGGAAGAGGGCATTTATCACCACTGGCTGTCTACTATTTTTCAGAAAAAAAATGAAATGTCCTTAATAACAAATCCAATGCAATAACCCGACCAAATCTATATAATAATGCACTTCTCATGGTTACTCCAGGAAAAAAAGTGTGGGATATGAACTTTGAGGAATCCCAATGGTAACGGAATAGTGCACAGTGTCCTACGTTGCGGGTTATACCCCGCTATAATTAGCTACATTGTTCGGGTTGAATTAATAGATAACCATCTTTTGGCAGGGATGTAAATCAGGTCCATACAGTGAAAGAATTGCAACTTCATCCTCCTTAAAAAACCGTCGTAGAAAAACTTTTTTGATTGGTCTGTAAGTGATCATCTTCAAGGCCAGGTTAATTTTCCTCCCTCTTTCAATTTCACCCTGGATATCCAGAATTTCCCGTTCCATAACCTTTTCCATACCAAAATTTATTATTAACAAACTTGTTCTCGTCTTGATACGGCCGAAATATTTCTTAATTAGTAGACATTAGACAGTATTCAATCAATCAATCAAAATTTGTTATGTTAGTGGAATACATATGTTTCAGATTAGGTGTGAAAATTCCTTCATTAATGATCGATGGGTCTCTTTTGACATTTTGCGTGTTTAAATAAGTATTACAACAATGACTATTAATCATGTTTACCTTATTCTTCATCACGACAGGTGTACTTCGTTGAATTATGTAAATGCATTAAATAACTGCATGATATTGCAGGTTTATTTTTGTGGATGTTTGTCAACCTCATTGAGAACCTTATATGCATTTTGCAACGAAAAAATATCAAAGAAGTCTCGATCATTAAAAAATATTTATAGTGCTATTTAACCAAACTATGGAAAATTGCTGTATTTGTGTTTACAATATGCTATGTTTATTAGAACTTTTATCGATACTGACTTATATATTTTCCTCCTTAATACGTATCTTCTTATATTTTCAACACGTGATTTTCAAATATCCTATATTTCAAAATCTGATTTTTCAATTCTGATAGCATCTACTGTATTGTCGCTGGTATAATCAGTATCCTTCTCGTTTCCAGGAGGTTTGTTATTCCTGACTGCGCATATACAATAGTAATAATAATTAAGTTTTCTATGTACATGTCAGTTTATTGTTTTATTAACTCCACAATTTCAAAAAAAAAAATGCAGGGGATATTGTATTGGTTCTGTCCATCCGTAAGCCTGATGAATCTTGGCAGTAGCTATAGACTCCTTGCTATTGTTTTGGATTAAGGGTATTCATTTTGTTTCAGAATTGCTGCAGATGCACAATAAGCTTTCGAATTTTTTTATCGTTTATCATGCTAACAAGAGACCCAAAATGTGGTTTCAAAACAGGTGGCATATGACGCGAAATCCACCCTATTCATTGATACAGGCATATATTGCAGAATTGTCGCATTTCGTCCGTAGACGCCCAATAAGCGTTCAAAATTTTTATTTTGGTATCAACTTTGGTAACATTCCTGAAAATGTCAAAGATTCGGAGTTTGTCTCTCGTGCAGTGTGGAGTCCGTAAAAAGATTCTCCGTGCTTGAGGTGTATGCTCTTTTTATTTGTCAGTTATGGTGTACTTGATCATGTTAGAATTTTTCATGTGAATACACTATCAAAGTTCAATATTTGGCTTTCTTGTTTTGCAAAATTTAACTATTTTTCCGGCCATCTGTATTTATATTGCCTACATCTCCCGATTTTACTTGCCAAGTTTTCTTACAATCAATTCGATGAGTGCCCTGTGATCGTTTATATGTTGTATCGTCTGTTGGTCATTTTGTCGGGCAACGGATGACAGTGTTTGTAAGAGTACTTTGCCCGATATGTAATGCTTGTTGACGACCCTGCATCCATGACAAAATTGATACATGGATGTAGCGTTGTTCAGCATTTAGCAAGTGAATTCCGCTCAAACCCGTGCTAGGGGCCCGTCTTGAACTTACTATGACGATATGGCGTGGCTTGAAGTTCTGTTAAGTACACCTACTACGCCTTTATCATGTAAATGCTCATCTTTTAAAAGTACGGCAATATATCTTTTAAAGGTATGGTTCCTTAATTAAGCAAACACTATTAGTTAGTTATAAATTGTTCATTATTATCGTAATATAGGCCATATTCCCTGGACATTAGTACATTAGTATTAATTGCTCAATCTATAATGACCTCGTCTGTCACTTGGTCATCATCTCGGTCTTACACTATATTACTGTTTTTGGGCAATTATTTGGATTTCGTTTGGTTTTATGCATTTCAAACATTTTTTGAAATTATGGATTTCCTATGTTGGGGTTGTGCTGCTGATGAGGAAGTTAACACGTGTTATGGTTTCATGTTCATTTATTCCATATCCTTTAGTAAAATATTTTATATAAGAGTTTATCTTTTAATACCGTGCGGAGTTAACAGTTAACCGTGTCTGAGATGTATGCTCTTTATTTTTCGTAGGTATGTTGTACTTGTACATGAGATTATACCTCATGTGTAAACCTTGTTCAATTACTATTAATCTTAATTAATGCAAATTCTAAAACCTAAGGTTTAACTCCCTCCATCGTAGTTTTGTCCTTAGCTGTATTTGATATTACAGATTATTCGGATTTCGTTTGGTTTAATGAAATAAAGGAGACAACAGGAAACACCTACAATGGCTGAAAATTATAATTACATGCCACAATCTGCTAGGGAACTACACAGGAAAAAACACAAATAAGACAAAAGACAAACGTACACAGCGCTGCCGGACTTGATACCGGCACTAGCAAAAGCCAGCGGTAGGTTTAAACCGATTTATGGGCACCCAAACCTCCCCTTTGTCCGTCCCGTTTCCCTATAATTTAGTAAACATACGAATAAAACCCAATACAGGTAGACTACTAACTCCATGACTACAATCTTGAAAAGAGTGAATATGACAATACGTAATTTTGAAAAATGGGTGAAGGGGTGCTCGCCGCTAATCTGCCAGCTAGGTAAAGGAGCCTAGTCTGCTGGTAAAACACTGTCGCACTACGGAAGAAAAATCAAACTCAGAACTTCCCGTAGGATTTGGTCAAGAATCATCATATATTTCAGTAGACATCGGCAGTATCAGTGAGAGGCCAGTACGTATGTGAAATTTTCAGGTCACTAGATCTCAAAGCTAATCTAATGGATGCAAGCACAGTATCTTGTCAATATCCCCTATTACGTAAAGAATGTAAGTTACGCCCAAGCTTTTCTGGACTTTTAATCAGTTTCTGACATTTTAGCAACATTACCGTAAAAACGCGAGGATTAGAAATGTTCTTAGTAATAACCTTTTTGTGAGTAACGCCATATTTAGATATTAAATATCCATATCTGTTATAAGACTTCTTGAAGGTATTCAACAACTGATGAAATCTGTAACCCTGTTGTAAAAGTTATGCTGTGATAGTAAGGTTACGTTCACTACAATCGTCAAGAGTAGAACAAACAAGTGTGAATCGTACTAGTTGAGAAATGTACACTCCGTATGATGGAGCTTGAGGAACGTCTCCGTCAAGAAAAGGGAAATTAGTTATAGTGAAATCAAAATCATCCCTTTTAGCATATATTTTAGTTTTTACTTTACCAGCGTAAATAATGATAGATAGATCTAGAAAAGGGCAGTATTTAGAATCATTGTTAGCTTTATTTAATTTCAGTTCTTGTTGGTAAATAATGTCTTCATAATCTAAAAACTGGGGATTGTCAATAGGAAGGATATTGTCAATATATTGTCAATGTTATTATTTTTTGAAATTTTTGATTTCCTATGTTTGGGTTCTATTGCTGCTAATGAGGAATCAATTTCCGAAATGACCATAAAGCTCATTAAAATTATTGCAGTTGAAATTATCATATGTGTTATGGTCTCATATTCATTTACTCCATATCCTTTCGTAAAATATCATATATCACGATAATAAAAAATTAGGAATAACTGTAATAAAATCAGCAACTATTTGTATGATATTTGGTGTTCTTTCAGGTCTGCTATAAGATTGAAGTTAGATTGATATTCAACAGATTGTTAGTTGAAACAACTTGGTTCTTTGCTGTTGACTCGTCTATCTGTCGCGTTAAACGTTTATTTTAACAGGAAATGCTTAGAGTCTGGAATACTTTTGTTGGGTCCGTGTTGTTCATCTGTGTGTGTGTCTTCGTTTTTCTTTTTTTGTCCCGTACTCAAGTGGTGTCCTTTTTTCTTAGTGTTTCCGATGTTGCCTTTGTCCATGGATTGTTCGTTCTTTGACTGACGGTTCGGTTCTCACTTACTTTGTAAAAGGACATTCAGATGTTCAAGTTAAGCTGAAGCAAAAACTTCGGATATTGAAAGTGGGATAATGAGGAACATTGGTCAGTTACTTCCCCTACTTGATAAAACAGGTGGCGGCGCAGGCAATCAGGTCAAAAAATGAAATGTATTATCTATCATTGTCTATGATTCTTATAGAATTTCCACTGTGTTCATCAGAATAAGTTAATTTACCTACAGCTTTACGTATTTTTTGTTTATTTAGGATAGAGTTCATGATTTTAAATTCAAGTGATTTAAGACTGCATGTAATCAAATATGCAGCTTCGTGCATCAGCTAAATTTAGCAGTTTTTAGATTTGGACTTAGTTTTAAACATATAACAAAATATTTTCTGTAACTTACATTCTACAAACGAGATTATTATTTATACTTGTCAAATTTGATTGGGATTAAGGAAACATGTGAAAATGACCTATCTTCTTGTTTTGATAATCATAATGTTTCTAACCACCAGCTATAGTTTTTTTACTTCAACTCTATGTCCCATTATTTATTAACACTTCATATATTCAACTCTTTCAGAATTATAGAATTTCCTTAAATCATGTCTTGTAAATTTATAAATTTAATATTGTATTTCTTTTGGTTATAAGTGTCAAACTAACATTCATCGATCAGTGTAAGAAATCGAATACTAATTAAAATTGGCATACGGTCAAAGCCTTCTCCATAAATTGATTATATCAAAACTTATCAGTTCACAGCTATTTGTTGGGCATGATTGCTTGCAGTCACACCTTGATTCAGGAGAAGATAAATCCCACCAATGTTCCTTATTTTTGTATGTGTTTGTCTATTCTATTGCCGATTTTTGTTGCGTGTGTTGCTGATTCATCTAAAGTGACAATATATCAAGACTCTTTAACGTATGCCGCCGTGCGTGGTCCCAGCTTATGAATAGGCCCGCAGCATCCTCTGAGCTTGGAGTATGAGTCTTCCTAACAGAGGACCCCGAGGGAACCCCGGGATATAGAAATAGGACCTAGTATCTCCGGCTTGCGGGGTTTGACCCCTCCTAAACGGAGACTGTCCCCGAGGATTGATGAATACACAACCCATCTTTCGGATGGGATTTAAACTCAGGTCCACGTGTTGGAAGAAACGCCACGCTTCCTGCACGTTAAAGAACCCTTGTAGCAAGCTCTTTTGGGGTGGTCCGTAGGTGATCGGCTACAAGGCTATATTCCCCGCCCTTGACGATTTCACCCTTCTTTTTCCAGTGGCAGTCAGAATTTCCCGTCCCATGGCCCTTTCCATACCCCAAAGTGATTATTTATTAACAAACTTGTTCTCATCTTGATATAGTTGAAATATTGCTGAGTAGACGTTAAACAATATTCAATCAATCAAACAATCTTTAACGTATGAATCACGATTAAAGACCATACCTTTGAAATTTGTTCACATTGCTGTTTGGTCAATAAAGTTGTTTGTCAGAATCTGCTCTCCTTTTACTCTTTATTCTTGTATTTTCCATTCGAAGTTTATTGTTGCTGCAACTATAAAACAAAATTCATAAGATTCAGTTTGTCCTCAGATTTTGCCAATGACGTTACGTTATTTACACTCTTAGCCAACCAAAATATTTTTGTTTATGCTTACCCATAATGCTTTAGTTTCTGAAACGACGAAATTCAGGCATCCAACATGGTCGCCGTTTAGAAGGTCCACTTTTTAAAAAAAAATAAATACTATTTACTTCGTTCGTTTATGTCTCTGTTGCTGTAGTTATGTTTTTTTTGCGTTATTTATTAAGATGTTAGGGTTATTATCAATATTTTACACACTGTTTTATTGTTTAATCTAGGCAAATTATATGTTATTGGATAAGTAGCGAACTAATTAAATATTTTCCCAATACAAAATATTAATATTATAATGACCAATAAGATTTTTTTTAAAATGACCGATATTTACTTCTATATGAAATGGTCAATACACAATGATTAAATTACGCTTTTTAATTACTCAGTACATGTGCTGTAATGCTGTACTAAACTTTAGTGACGGGGATTGTTAGAGATAGAACGTGACAAAATTGATCTGTTAAATGAGAATTTAAACAATATATATTCAAACATAAATCGTTTTGTACTTGGAACCTTCTAAACGGAATGACTAGTTAAAAATGTATGTTTTTCTATTATTTAATTTTTGGGGAGAGTGCTTACTAAACAGTAATCCACTATAGAGAGATATCACTTTGTCAAATATTTAACATTTCATTTGCTCATAAATCGTAAGAACTTTATTGAAATATGATTGACAGTGATTAAAAGAAAAAAAATGGATGAATGTGTCCATGGGACACGGATGCTCCCGCCTCCTTGCAACCGAAACCCCCAAATCATTAAAGGCACATCTATGTAAAATATAAATATATCAATAAATCATAAAATAAGATCTGTCTCCTGTGATAAATAGGAAAAGTCTATTTTTAGCAACTCTGACCTTGACCTTGGGGTACCAACCTGGAAATCAATAGGATCCTGTCTTGGATTATAAGTAAGCATGTGACCAAGTTTGATTTTGATTCAGTGCAGGATACTCAAGTTATCAATCGGAAACCAAAATTTTACTTTAATTTTAGTCTATTTTATGCAACTGTGACCTTGACCTTGGGGGTATTAACATTGAAATCAATAGGGTTCTGTGTTGGGTAATAAGTAGGTATGTGACTAAGTTTGGCTTTGATCCTATTCAGGATACTCAAATTATCATCCGGAAACCTAAATTTTATTGAAATTTAATCTATTTTGGCAATTGTGACCTTGACCTTTTTGGTAACAAATTGGAAATCAAAAAGGTTCTGTATTGGGTGATAAGTAATCATATGACCAAGTTTGGATTTGATACCATGCAGGATACTCAAATTATCATCCGGAAACAAAAATTTTTGTTGAATTTTTAGTCTAATTTTAGCAAGCATGGCCTTGACCTTGGGCATACCAACCTGGGAATCAAAAGGATTCTCTCTTGGGTGATAAGTAAGCACGTGAAAAAGTCTGGATGGAGGATACTCAAGTTATCAACCGGAAACCAAAGAGATGGACGTAAGGACGGACGGACGTACGGATAAGGGTAAACCTTAATGCCACCGACCGCCTAGCGGGGGGAGGGGGCATAAAAAATCAATTATATTTTTTTACAAATCCAAACGTGTGTTGTGAGACTAAGCTAATGTATTTATATATTCATTCTATATTAATTCCCTCTTTGATTTGTTCAACATTAGGGTGTTGAAAAAGTTATGTTAAATGAATTTCAAAATTTTAACACACAAAAACGGAGGTAATAATGATCTCCACTTTTTATAAGTTCTCATTGCAAGTCAATGTTAACACTTACCATGCGGGTCCCGTCATTTGACGGGTTGCAGTCATACTTCAGTTGAACACCTCTTACAGGTCCCAAAACCTATGCAGATACGGTTTTTTGCACTTAAAACATAGAAATAGCTATTTCCAACAATATCACATATCAAGAAAGGACAATTTTGCCAATCCTAGGTCATATCAGCATGGAAACGTAGGCTTTTCATTAAAAAGTGCAAATATTCGCACATTTTGGAAGGGGTGGGCTCCATTTTTTGGCAACCAGAATGCAACACTTCATACCTAATACTCTAGATTGGTTTATTATGATAATACGATGTCATATCTATCACAGGATAAAAGTGCCAGTCCCTAGGGTGCATGCGACATCACCACTTCCGGTTTAAAAGTGCAAAATCGTGAAAAAATGTCAATTTTGAGGCCCTCGAAGAATGTAACCCAACACACAGATCATGCTTATAGCCAACTATTCATACTTTGTAAGTAGGAATGACCCACCAGGTGCAAAGTCTTCAGAAAACACTATAAATTTGTGATACGTCATCGTCGGCCATTTTGCGGCCAAAAAAAGTGGCCAAAAAGGCCAAAAAATGGCACTTTTCTCTGTGGTTACCAATATTTTGGGCTTAGCCCCGCCCACCCAATCATGAAATGGAAAAGTGTGCATTTTGACATAATATGACAAAAATGCCTTCAAATTTCGAGGACTTACTTGGTCTTTTTGCTTAAAACTATAAACCCACGAAATTATTCGACTTACAGGGTCGCTAACTATTCGGTCCTGCTACTCAGGATTAGTTACCCTACCAAATATAAAACATAAGCTTTAGGAGTTGCGCTCACAAAGTAATATATTGGTATTTTACTAATGTATCGGTCTAGTCCCATTACGTTCATAAAAATGGATCAATCAATATGGTGTTAAAATAAGCCTCTTTTCTTGACTTTATGATATGCGTTCTATATCACTATTTACATATGAAAAGGAAAGGAAATTGGGTAAATGTCAAGGAGACAACATCCCATATCCAGGTTAAAACGACTTAAAACAAAGCATCTAGGGGTCACCGTACGGTCTTCAACACAGTGATGAACCTCACACCAAATAGCAAGCCCTAAATGGCCCACAAAAAGGTAAAAAGATGAATAAATCAATGGAAACAAACCACATTCAATAACCCAAATATCAAGAAACTAATATTTTGTAAGAAGACAAGGACAAGCCAAAAAATGACCAACATATTCCTGACTTGGGACAGGTGCAAAAATTTGGGTGGGGTTAAACTCGTTTTCTTGGATCCAAACCCTCCCCTATGTATGGTGAATGGCAAAAGTAAATACACAAAAAGGCTCACAATAAAAATCAAACTAGAAAAAGTCCAACTTATCAAGACGATTACCCTTACAATGAAGTACATAAAACATGTATATTTCAAATGGGGGTAAAACAAAATTATAGACAAAAATAAGGAGCCCAAATCCAAAATGCTAAAGACAAAGAATTTGCAAAAAAAAGACCCAAAAAAATTTTAAACAGCAATGGTCCTCACTTCGAATAGATTTTTAAAAGAAATCGTTTCAGTAGTATTAAAAGAAGTTATTTATAACACTAATTGTTTACGTTAGAAAAAGTCAATAACAACCCCACCTCTTTACCTAAAAGAAGGGCCCGATGGATGAATGATTTTTACCACTACCCTATCATTAATGTAAAATTGAAGTTTTTAATAATTCATATGGGAAGTGTTCCAGGAATAGGACCCTAGATCATGAACTAGAAGAAAAAATGTAGGGTATTTGGTTATATTTATCGAAATCTTGGTATATTTTTTTAGAATTTAACAAATATCGTGCGTGTGGTTTGACCATTTTTTTATCAGCGGGGCAGAAGGGTTATTCATTTTGACATCTGATTTGATTTGTTATTTAAACAACGAAACTTAATCATGTTTACTCTATTCTTCGACATAAAGGTGTAACTTCCTGATTCATGTCAAAACATACGAATGAAAAAATACCGAAGTTACTATGGATTTTCGCTTCAGCAGACGGCAATTTCGATGACTTGTTCTTTTCAGTGCATAAAAAAACTAACATTTTGGAAGACCAAAGCCAAAATCATGCATAAAGGATGATGGAAATCAATTAACGGGAAATGTAATCGAAAAGACAAATTCACTTGATTTATAAGTATAAATTATATGTATATTAATCACATAATTGAAAATACTATCAATATTAACCTTATTGTACATTACGACCTTTGTAACTAACTGATAACATAAAGACGATAACAGGAAATACCTACAATCGCTCAAAACACAGTAACATGCCACAAAGTACCAAGGAACTGCACAAGATAAACAACCAGACAAACGTAAAGAACAATAGAAACTCGGACGGCCGGAGTTTCTATTGTACCCATTCGATGTACCGTTTCCCTTTAGCACACTTTGTATATATATCATACGAAAACAACCAGAGACATGTTGGCTACCTACTCCAGGACCACAGTCTGGAAAAAAGAAAAATGACAAAACTTAATTTTGGAAGATGGGTTGGGGAGTGTACGCCACTAAACTGCCAGCTAGCTCAAGACACTAACTGATCCATGTCAAAAGAAATTAGCATTCACTTATATGTGTATTGTTTTTTGTCGGCACTGAAAGACGTAAGTTGTCGAAATTGATATCTGCGTAACGTATTTTCTGGTATTACTGTATTTATTTGCAAAAAGGCCTAAGTTTTTAGCTCAGTATATTTATACATGTATAACACAGAATAAAAACTCAAATAGTCAGTACGTTTGGAATATGGTCTGTGGATCTCGTTATGTCGCACAGAGATTTCGTGATATAAATTTTAAATTTGAAAAGCGCTTCTCGCCAACATATGAGGTTTCATCAGATAATTGCGATGGAAATGTAACTTCCGGTTACAACTTATTTACCAAGAAGTTTCAAAACTGAACGAGACTTACAGGTTATATTGCTAGATGTTTCATCATTTACATAGGAGAATTATCTTCTATCAGTGAAATTTGAAGGTTTTGGCAAAATTTAACAACTAGCATTACTTCCAGTACTTACAGGTGTACTGATAAATTCTTATTTATGGTGACAATTAAATTTCAACAATTAAGATAAGTTTCTAAATAGTTGATCGCGAGGCATCTTTGACTACATCTGGTTAATTGCATTATTGAAACATTTTATTGCTGAATATTACATCAAATGATTTTATATAACTCCTATGTAAATCATATATGGTGGGTCTCTTATATTCTATATCTAATACAAAGCTTAACTTACTTTGACTAGTGTTTAATCTCCAAATCTTATATGATGTTTGGTGTGATCGGTGTAACAGATATGGAACGCAAAAAAAAACTTATCTTTTTTTTATGTGATCATCAAATTGTCTTTTTTATTGTGAGAACCAATTTGAACCCAATGACTGGAAAACAATGTCTCTTTCTCTGTCTAGTATTTGCAAAATGTAAAGGACATTGCTGTAAGCCAATCATGCTTTTCTCCTGAATACAATTTAACGTGAACATAAAATATATTTTACACTTTGACTTTTTGGTTCACATTTAAAAAAAGTCGTAAATATTAATTACATAACCAAGTTTAAAACTGTCAACAACAGATAATTTCACACAAATATCATAAGAAAGGTTGTATACTTACCCTGTGTCCTGATAATCACATTGTAACTCCTTTGGTTAGTTTGAATGCAAGTATTATAATATTGTGCAGATTAAATGGTTTATTTTGTAATCTAGACCAATTGCATTGTATTGGAAGAGTATTTAAACCAATCGCAATAAACAGCACGCTTGAAAATATTTTCCCTACATTATCTTATAATCTAAAAGATACACAACATGTATTCTTAGAAATTGATGGCTTTATGACTTCTTTATGAGAACTTTATGAAGTGGTAAATATACAACTCTTGATATTACCCAATAATCAGTTTATTTCCACTTGTTTATTTCACCTGGCCTTTCACGGATAATTTATTTACAATGTGTGTTATGATAAATTTTCAAATATAATTTACATATATACATCACAATTAAGTTAGATAAGTGTTAATGATATAATCTAATTCTACATATATTTCATGTATATTTAGAAAAAAGAAGGGAAACGGGGAATGTGTC
>MJUU01026940.1:11082-52111 GCA_002080025.1 Modiolus philippinarum | reverse complement strand
AAACATCATCCTAGACTCCTATAGACATAAAGTAAACTAACTAGAAAAAGGACAAGACACACAAAGGCTTAATAAATTCCTGACTTAGGACAGGCGCAAACCTGCTGCGGCGGTGTTAAACTGGTTTTATTGGATCCAAACCTTCCCCTTACAGCCAATGTGATAAATAAAAAAACAATCGTAACAACAGTAAAATTCAGTTGGCATCAGGACTGAGTCAATTGTGAAAAATGAAACTTTTTTTTTAGCACAGACGTTAAAATAATATACAGACAAGAACTAAACTGTCTAGGCTTCATCACAGTATCCGTGAAATGTTTTGGTAATAGAATATAGTGAAAGCGAGATTCATAGTAAGGCTGAAGTAGCAAGAGAGGGCAGTGACTTGCATGAAATGCATGAAAACACTATTCTTATATATCCCTTGAGATGAGGGTTGAACCAACCAATACCGCTGGCTAGAGTTTGATAACCACTGATTGAACAAAATGTAAAAAAAAATGGGCATTTGCTCAAGCAGCGGCCTTTGAGCTGTTGCTCAAAATATTTGCTGTTTGTACAATACCAACGGTAGCGTTATATAAATACTGTGACGTAAAAGGCAAACCTTTGAAGATTTTGAATTAAAATGAAGCAAAACGCTAAATTAAATGTAGAGAAAGGAGACAGCTGATTCCAAATATTTAAAAAAAACCTGTAGATTCCGTATTCTGCATCTTAGCTAGCCAAGGATTACGATTCGCTCCTCTTCTCTTTAGTCTTGGCAGATCAAACTAGAATTCTGAAGCCTCAAACCCACGCCTTTAACCTCAGCTGTATCAAATCAAATTGCTAAAATTTATATTTTAAATATTTTTCGTAACAATAACACTTTCAATATAGTGTATACTGATTTTTTTTATTTTGCAAATAACGCGATTTCTTTGTTTCTTTTCTTTTTGATGTTGCATTTCCCTTAAGTGAAATGTTTTTATACCTTGCCGCACGTAGGGCGAGGTATTATGTGATACCCTCTGTCGATTGTCCGTCCGTCTGTCCGTCCCCAGAGGGTTTCCGACTGATAACTTGTGAACGAAATATTATAAGGTCTTCAGACTTTGTATATTATTTGTTTACTACAAAACTCAGCACAAGTCCGAATTTTGGTTCAGAAATCCAAGGGTTCCAGAGTTATGCCCCTTGAAACTGAAAGTTTGCAAATTTTAGGGTTTCCGATTGATAACTTGTGAATGAAATAACATACTTTCTTCTAATTTTGTATGTAAGTTGTTTACCATAAAAAAAGGGTCAAGTATAATTTTGGGTACACAGGGATCTTCAGTTATGCCTTTTAAAACTTTGAAATTTTGTGAAACGTGGCTGGGTATCATGTAATGCACCATTACTATTTTTTGAATTATCAACCACATCATACATCAAAGCCAAACGCGAAGGACTTTGGCTCCGCATCATGATTATCAACGAATTTCCATTGAAAATGTTCTTAAAACGCGGAGCCGTGTTTGCTACAAGTTTAAAGATCAATTTTTCAATAGATAAAGGTCAATCATGTCAAAAATGATTTTCACTTTTACTATAAATCATTCTGAAGCTCTTACTTCAAAGGCGGATAATTTGAAGGTGCATCCCGAAAATATGGCTTGAAATGCCACGGGTGGAGAGGAGTGGGACGATTCGTAACCTTTTGATAGGGAAGACGTATATTCTGATAAAGAAAAAAAATGTATGAAGTTCGATTAAACATCACTCAGCTCGAACAATTAGAGAATCTTGCTTTATGAGGACACTTTATGTGCAAATTTTAACCAAACCGGACGTCAAAAAGCGTGGTTAAGTAGCACGATGTAAGCGTGTTCAATCATATTTTGTTATATATATGTAAACCAAATGACTAAATACCAAAATTAATATGAATTTAAAATCAAGAATACATAGTCTAGTAAGCGTTCAAAACTTTTTACTAATAAATCAATTAAAAACAAAGTAAATTAGATTAATCGTAGGAACATCAATAAGGTGTACAATAGCAGGGTAAAGTCAATGTTATCATGAAAACGTCAATAAGATCATTCCTTATCTGAATCGGATGCAACTATCAATAAAGTTCATCAGATTAGTAAATAGGATGAACGTTTATGTACTATATAAACCCCAATTTATCAAATATTTAGAGTGTATCTTTTATCTATTAAAAATGTGCAGATTCTTTACAGAAAAAAACAACATTAAAAGTGTAATCGTACAGGACTTTCTTTTCCGTACACATTTTCTTCTGTCTTATTTTTTTTCGACAATTAAATTTAAAAGTATTCTTAAAAAATTATATTTTACTGCTGTAACAACAAATGTCATCATAAATAATACTTTACGAAAGGATGTGGAGTATATGAACATGAGACCATAACAATGTCTTAGTTACAGTGTGGCATAAGTGTGTGGTCAAATATTTCATTATACTTAAAACACCTGTTTTATCAAGTAAATTTGTCCACAGTCTTATCAGTTGAACTTTATAACAAAATACGGAATTTGCTGTAAATTAAGTTTTCTGCATATGCCCGTATCGACAATTTGTCTCTTCAGTGCAGATCAAACCAAATCATTTGGAAATCCATACACCGAAATACGTATACAACAACATGTACAAGCTGAAAGAGAACAAATTACCAACAGGATCTAAATTGTTAAGGACAGAGTTGTGCGAGAGGATGATACTCATTAGTTTTGAACCAAATTTTGCAAAAGTTAAATATTGCAAGATTTCAAATAAGTCGGTTTTCAGGCCTGCGCAGAAGTACTGGCTAATTGGTTGGTGAATACCATCGACGACTAATAGTCCACAGGCAGAGGCATCCGCTCATTGGTAATAGATAACAAATACCGAAGTTACTGTTACTTTATTTTCTACATATGAGAATGTCGTCAACTGCAGTCATTGCATCGAGATCAAACCAAACCATTTGGAAAACCATACACCGAAAGCTGATAGAGAAAAAATTATCAATAGGAGCTAAATAGTAAGACAAAATAGGTAGGAATAAATAAAGCTTTTAAAAGCATTACAGGTAATCTTGACAAAATTAAGGATTATGATACTAATAAGTAAAACCATCTCTTTATCCGTGCGAGCTCCGCCCTTAGGAAAAAGAATTGGTATTACTTCTATAATTACCTAATTTATTGCGGAAATTCGAATCCGCATATGGCCAATTCGATAACTTTTGTCTTTTTAGTGCATATCAAAATAAACTTTTTGGAAAACTGTGGTAAGCATCACAGTAAAAAGTAAATTTAAGGAAGGATCTAACAGAAAAGGCAGTCAGCAGGGGATAAAACTCATACATATACTTTTTTTTATAATTATATGTAAATAATCATAAAAGTAAGAAACACAATTTTTTTACGGTTAATTCTACCTCAGTACATATAAAGACATTCAATTATATGTCAACTGTATCCATTTGTGCTGTATTATCTGCACTATAGAGACAGCAGTTGTAGATATTGCCATCAGCAAGAATTAATTTCGGCAATAGGGTCTGTTAGTCTCGTCATGTGACATCAAGAATTCACGATAAAAGCACTATTCGAAAACGTTTCCCGGCAAAATATGACGTCTGAGTATTATGACGTTTAAATTTTTGTTTAAAACGTCAGATATTTCTGTGCAAAATGCGAGTTCCGGGTACGTTTCATGTACCCGGAAGTTCCAAAATTGAACGAGACTTAGAGACCCTATTTCCTGTTCCATTGCTATGTTTAATCATGTATTTGTAGAGACTTTGTCTCATATTCATTTACTTCATATCCTTTTATTTTTTTATACAAGTCCACAGTTTGTCCGTTAAGAAAGGTGAAGTACGTAAAAAGATTCCCTATGCGAGAGATGTGTCCTTTCTATATATTCCAGTAATGGTATATGGTTCTTGAGAGAATTTCTAATATGGGTACTTTACGATACTTTCAAATTGTGGCATTGGTATTATATCTTTTTTTCTTTCTTTTTTTTTTTTTTGGTCTTTTCCTGATGCTATTGTTGTCCAAAAGTCCATATTTAATAATGTCACGTTTTCTTGCTTTTCAGGACTTGTTTTTCAACGGAACATTGGAATTCCAATAGGCACAACCTGACACAAACAACAATGAAAGCTAAGTTCCATTGTTTGGTTTTACCATGTCTTTGTAGAGACTTTGAGTCATGTGCCTTTACTCCATATCCTTTTAGTTTTGATTGAATTTTATCATCTTTTATTTCAAACTTGTCTTGTTTCCTCCTGTCAATCAGAGGATAGATATTTCATTTTCTTGGCGGATGTTGCGTGAATAGCAGGAGACGCTTAACCTGATGACGCAGTCGGTTTCAATTCACAAGGAGTCCATGCGAGTTGTATCTGTTAAATGGTTAATGTGAATATCGGTTTGCTGTGCTTGAGCTTCTATATGTGAGACAAATTAAGAAAAAATAACGAAAAAGGGGCGATAACCCCAAGATAATATTTTCGTCAAATTTGTATGGTAAGTAGATCACACCATGATCATCATTTAAGCGCGACAGATTTTTACATGTGTAATGTCGTTCTAATTTATGAGCCCAAACAACCATTTATTCCAACATTCTATTATAAGTCATGGTGGTCATGTTTTTGTGAGATCAAAAGTTTATTCATACCATTACACTTAACTGTAAAAAGTTCATAACATAAGATCTTGTTACTAATGAAATCTTCGGAAAACGTTTAATGACGACGGACGCCAAATGCTGGCAATAGCTGAAGCATCCATCCAGGGCAGGGGCAGGTGTACTAATTGTGAACGCTCTCAAACTAAATTCTCAATATAGATAGAAGCATTTAAAGAAAAATCGTGAAATGGAAAAGTGTGCATATTGACATAATATGACAAAATTTCCTTCAAAAGAGGGCTTATCTCGACTTTTTTTTTCTTAAACTATAAACCCTCGGAATTATTCGACTTACAGGGTCGCTAACTATGCGGTTCTGCTAGTCTCGATACAGCGTCGCTAACCATGCGGTTCTGCTAGTCACGATACATGGTCGCTAACCATGCGGTTCTGCTAGTCACGATTTGTTACCTTACCAAATATAAAACTATAGCTTAAGTAGTTGCGCAAAAGGTAATATCTTAGTAATTTTTCCAATGAATCGTCCCAGTCTAATAGTTCCATTCCCATAACGTTCATAGCAATTGAACGATCGATAATGTGTTAAAAAAAGCGATTTTCCTTGACTTTATAATATTCGTTCTATATCACTATTTACATGTATATTTCAATTAAGAATTGAATGCATTATTTTGAAGTTTCATTTGGATATGAAAGGGTTGACCGAAGCACTTTTTTAATGAAGCGCGTCAGCGCTTCATGTTGAAAATGTGCGCCCGGTCAACCCTTTCATAATCCCTATGAAACTTCAAAATAATGCATTCAATTCTTATAATTACATTTTAAACCCGAAATATAAAAAAAACTTTATTCACAGGGAAGTACATCATGTACATTGGGATTCTATTTTTACAAATCCATCCGCCACATGAACACGTGGTCAAATGTGTTCACATTGATATGCCACGTGATCGATGTTCACCTATCAAACTGACGGAATTCAAATGAATATTTTTGAAATGTAATTATTTGGGGGTAAAAACAAAATTACAAAAAATTAGGAGCCAAACTACAAAATGGCAAGTAGGTGCAAAACACCAGAAAAAATTTATACATGAATGGTCCTGACTTCGAACAGGTTTTTCAAAAGAAAACATGCTTACCCTTCCGGAGCACCTGATGTCACTCCCGGTTTTCATGGGAGTTCACACTATGAGTGCCTTAGTTTTTAATGTCGTCTTTTTATTTCCGTGCTTGTAGCTGTCTCACGTCCTTGTTTTGTCTCTTTTTCTCTGTTGCCGTTTTTGCCATGTCTTCGGATTTCGATTTTTGTAGTCTTCGCTTAATTTGTTCCTTCGGTATTCTACTGCCGTTGTTTTTTAGCAATAGCAACGACTATATGGTTCATGTAAAACTGAAGATTGGGAGTCTTTGAGGAATGTTACCCTAAATCCTGAACGAGAAAAATAAATGTAAAGTATCTGATTATATTTATCGAAATCTAGGTACAATTTTTTAAAAAATTCACCGATGACGTGTGACAAATTTGGTTTAACAGCGGGGCAGAAGGGTTATCCGTTCTGACATTTGATTTTATTTGATATCTTAACAATGAAACTTAATCATGTTTACTCTATTCTTCGACATAAAAGGTGTAACTTCCTGATTCATGTCAAAACATACGAATGAAATAAATATCGAAGTAACTATGGATTTTCGTTTCTGCAGACGGCAATTACGATGACTTTTTCTTTTCAGTGCATTTAAAACTTGACATTTTGGAAGACCAAAGCCCAAATTATGCATGAAGGGTGATTGAAATCAATTAACAGTGGACGTAGTCGAAAAGACAAAATCAACGAAGTATTCACTTAATATATGTATATTAATCACATAATTTAAAATACAGACAATATTTACCGTATTCTACATTACGACCTTTGTTACTAACTGATACCAAAAAAAAGATAACAGGAAATACCTACAATCGCTAAAATACAGTAACATACCACAAAGTACCAAGGAACTGCACAAGATAAAAAATCAGACAAACGTAAAGAACAATACAAACTCGGACGGCCGGAGTTTCTATTGTACCCATTCGATGTACCGTTTCCCTTTAATACATTTTGTATTATAATCATACGAAAGACATGTTGGCTACTAAATCCAGGGCCAAAGTCTTGAAAAAAGAAAAATGACAAACTTAATTTTGAAAGATGAGTCAGGGAGTGTTCGCCACTACACTGCCAGCCAGCTCAAGACACGAACTGATCCATGTCAAAAGAATTAGCATTCAAATATATGTATATTATTTCCGTATCATATTTTGGTTTTTATCTACATTGAAAGACGTAACTTGTCCAAATTGATATCTGCATAACGTATTTTCTGGTATTTCTGTATTTTTTTTGCAAAAAGGCCTATAGTGTTTAGCTCAGTATATTTATGCATGTATAAAATAGAATTAAAAGTCAAATAGTCGATACGTTTGGAATAGGGTCTGTAAATCTCGTTATGTCGCACAGAGATTTCACGATTAATTTTAAATTCGAAAAGGGCTTCTCGCTAAAATATGACGTTTGCAGATTATGACGTCACATCAGATAATTTCGTTGGAAATGGAACTTCCGGGTACAACTTACATACACAGAAGTTTCAAAATGGAACAAGGCTTTCGAGTTATATTGCTAGATCTTTGGTCATACAGACCATGAAATACATCTTACCTTACTTTGCCTAGTGTGTAATCTCCAAATCTTATATGATGTTTGGTGTGATTGGTATGAAATGAAAAAAAAACTCTCCAGTTTTATCTTTTTTCATGTGATCATTAAATTGTCTTTTTTATTGTGAGAACCAATTTGAACCCAATGACTGAAAAACAATTTCTGTGTCTCTGTCTTTTATTTGCAAAATATGAAGGACATTGCTCTAAGCCACTCATGCTTTTCTCCTGAATAAAATTTAACGTGAATATACTTTGACGTTTTGGTTCACATTTTAAAAAAATCGTAAATATTAATTACATAACCAAGTTTAAAACTGTCAACACCAGATAATTTCACACAAAATATCATACTTACCCTGTGCCCTGATAATCACATTGTTCATTGTAACTCCTTTGTTTAGTTTGAATGCAAGTGTTATGATATTTTGAAGATTAAATGTTTTATTTTGTAATCTAGACCAACTGCATTGGATTGGAAGAGTATTTAAACCAATCGCAATAAACAACACGCTTGAAAATATTTTCCCTATATTATCTTATAATCAAATAGATATTCTTAGAAATACTTCTTTATGAGAACTTTATGAAGTGGTCAATATATAACTTAATCAAATTACTCTTGATATTACCCAATAATCAGTTTATTGCACCTGGTCTTTCACGGATATTTTGTTTACAATGTGTTTTGATAATCTTTCAAATGCCAATTTACATATATGCACCACAATTAAGTTAAATGTTAATGATATAATCTAATTCTACATATATTTCATATATATTTAACACAGACCTTAGAATAAATAAACAGAAAAGAACTAAACTGTCTTGGCTTCATCACAGTATCCTAGATATGTTTTGGAAATAAAAAAATCGTGAAAGAGATTTATAGTACGGCTGACTCAGCAAGGGAGGGTATTGACTGTCATTAAATGCATGAAAATACTATTCTTATATATCCCGTGAGTTCAAGGTTGAACCAACCAATACGGCTGGTAACCATTGAACAAAATGTTAGAAAACATCCGAAAATATACTCTAGCAGCGTACTTTGTTTGAGCTGTTGTTCAAAAAGGTGTTTGTTTGTACAAGACCAACGCTAGCGTTATATGAATTCTGTGAAGTAAATGACTAATTTTTTTTCAAAATTTTAAATGAAAATGGAGTCAGCTGTCTCCTTTTTCCACTTTAGATTTAGCGTCTTTGTTTCATTAAAAATCTTCAAATATTTGTCATTTGTATTTAAAAAAAAACTGTAGATCACACGTTCTTCGTCTTTGCTAACCAAGGGTTCACTCTTTGCACCCTTGGCATCCTTGGCAGGCCAAACTACAATTCTGTAGTCTCAAATCAAGGCTTTTGATTGTTTGGAGTTACCTTAGCTGCATCCAATCAAGTTGCTAAAATCTTTATTTTAAATATTTTTGGTGAGAGTAACACTTTAAATATGATGTGTATTTTTTTTTTTTTTTTTTTTTTTTTTTTTTTTTTTTTTTTTTTTGGCAAAAACCACGATTTCTTCTGTTTCTTCACTTTTGACGATGCATTTCCCTTTACTTAAATATTTCGATAATTGTCACATTATCACCCGCATCAATACCTCAAAGCATACGCGAAAACTTTGGATCCGCATCATAATATCCATGAATTTCTATTGAAAAATGTTCTGAAAACGCGGATCAATGTTTGCTCCACGTTTATAGATTTTTTTCAATAGAGTAGAGGCGATTATTTGATGACAAAATAATCTTTATTTTTTACTATAAGTCAATCGGAAAGCTCTCACTTCAAAGTGAGACAATTTGAAACACGTGATTCCTAAAATATGGCTTGAAATGCCAAGTTTGAAGAGCAGAGGAGCTGATAGAAACCTTTGGCTAGGGAAGACGTATATTCTGATAAAGTAAAAAAATTCATAGAGTTCGATTAAACATCACTCATCTCGAGTATTTAGAAAATCTTTCTTTATGAGGACACTTTATGAACAAATTTTAACCAAACGTGTGACAGAGTTAATGCGCTGTCATAACATGATGCAAAAGTTTTTCAGTGGGGGTAATTGCAAAATTACCGAACAGAGTGGTAAAGAGCCGAAGTCCATGAGACAAAAAGACAAATCATGTGGAAACCACCGGAAAAATTGTCGACCACAAATAATATATTATATATATACATAGGTTTAGCAATTAAGCCAATCAAGAATACATAGTCTAGCAAACGATCGAAATGTTTAACTAATAAAGCATTAAGAAAAAAGTTGTTGAAATCAATTCCTTGACTGAATCGGATGTCACTATCAAAAAAGTTTATCAGATCAGTAAATAGGATGGACGTTTATGTACTATGCAAGTCCGTATTTATCAATATTTATACTCTTATCTTTTATCTAATAATGTACATATTCTTTACAGACAAAAAACATAAAAGTGTAATCGTAGAGGATTTCCTTTTCGATTCACATTTCCTTCTATTTCATTTATTTTTTTTTTTCAACAATTAATCTAAAAGTATTCTGTGTAAACAAATTCCAGTATATAACTGTAACAATGTCATCATAAATAATATTTAACGAAAGAATATGGAGTAAATGTTCATAAGACCATAAAAATGTCTTAGTTACAATGTGATATAAGTGTATGGTCAAATATTTCATTATATACTGTGTGCCAATGAAAACGCCTAACTTAATGTTTTTTTAAGATTCTTTTTTCGGATTTTTCAACAAATGTAACTGCCAATTTACTTGTAATTACACAGGCTTTAAAAACAATTTTTTTGAAACCAGACCACCCGCAATACATGGCATGAAATGCACAAGAATGGGGTTTTGGGTGAATTTACGCATGATTTATTTTCTTTATTGTCCACTACAACGCTTAACCCCGTGAAAACATTTTCCAACCTTAAAGTTTTGGGACCGGTTTTCATTTAATCCATGAATCATAGGGGCTTTAAACATTCCCTTGGTTGTTTCACAAAATGCCTTGTTTTCCCATTAACAGACATTACTTTAACGTTTATCTTGTGTTAACCACGATAAATCAGTTAAAAATTATGTCAGCTTCTTATATAACTTAAGGGAACATTTGTGCAAATTTTCAAATCTTTTTGATGTTTAGAATTGAAATTCTCAAAAATCGGTATTTTTTACCCAAAAATTCAAAACATTGCCATTTTTGACAAATTTCAACTCTAAGCAACTTCTTGACAAAATTGGAACTCAGAATTTGAAGTATGAGGCATTTTTTCTTTAATTTTTCGTCAGAAAGATTGAAATGTTCAGACAAATTGGAATTTTTTATTATGACCACTGAATCAATCGTTGACACAGTGGCAAATTTTCAAGAGTGGACTAAAATACATTGGTCCAAATTTTAAGCAAACACTTGGCTTTGTATTTTAGCAAGAAAAATTCTTTATCATGACGTAGAAGATCTCTAAAACATACATATCAGGTGTTGCGTTTTCAACTTTTTCTCAAGGAAATTTGTCTCCACAGTCTAATGAATTGTAATATATAGGAAGGAATAAATACAGCTTTTAAAAGCAATATAGATAATTTTGAGAAGATTTAGGACTATCATACACATTAGTAAAACAATTTCTTTATCTATGCGGGAAACGCCCTTAGAGATAAAGAAATGGTATTACTACTACAAATACTGAATTTCCTTTGGAAATTCGTTTTCGCAGAAGACCATTCCGTCTATTTAGTGCAGATTAAAATTATCATTTTGGATATCACAGTAAAAGGCGGAAAAAAGAAGGTTCTAACCGAAAAGACAGTCAACAAAGGATATGCGTATATCATTTGTATAAATCATGTTTGAATTATTCGTACAAGTAAGAAAAATAAATTTTTATAGTACAGTCTACCACAGTTCCCTATGTAGACATTCAGTTATATACCAATTGTATCCATTTAATGACATGTAATTTTATCTGCACTGAAAATACATCAGTTGTATAAATTACCATCTGCATGAAATAATTTCTGCAATTGCTTTATTTAATACTGTAGTGTTGAAACCCTCATGGTGAGCACCTGGCACAGCATTTTCTTCTATTGCTTGGTTAAATAATGTATTTGTACAGACATTTGCTCCATATCATTTTATCCTTATGGTAGGCCGTGTTACGGCACATATTGTCCCCCCTGCACATATTGTCGCCGGCGACAATATGTGCAGACGTATCGGCACATATTGTCGCCCTGCACATATAGTCGCCTGTACATATTGTCGCCGGCGACAATATGTGCGGTACATTTTCTGCACATATTGTCGCCAGTTTTAAAAGAACTTGTACTTGATATGTAAGAAGGCTTGATATCATAATCAACGGAAATTATGTCCTTAGCTAGCTGTCAGTAACTGCGAGCATTTGTCCGGACAGTGCCTGTGTGTATTGTCTTCATGTTTTATGTACTTCATTGTAAGGGTACTCGTTTTGATAAGTTGGACTTTTTTCTACTTTGATTTTGACTGTGAGTCTTTTTGTGTAATTATTTTTTAGCCATTCACCACACATTGGGGGGAGGGTTTGGATCCAAGAAAACGAGTTTAACCCAACCGCAATTTTTGCGCCTGTCCCAAGTCAGGAATATGTTGGTGATGGGCTTGTCCGTGTCTTCTTATAAAATTTTAGTTTCTTGATATTTAGGTTATTGGATGTTGTTTGTTTCCATTGATTTATCCACATTTTTACCTTTTTGGGGCCATTTAGGGCTTGCTATATGGTGTGAGGTTCCTCACTGTGTTGAAGACCGTATGGTGACCCCTAGATGCTTTGTTTTGGGTCGTTTTAACCTGGATATGGGATGTTGTCTCCTTGACATTTATACCCCATTTCCTTTCTTTTTCATATTGATAATACATTACAACAATGTTGAAGTAGCAAGTGTAGGTCACTGATGCTGAGATAGCTTTTGTTGTCATGAAAATTGTGATTGGAAGAGGAATTTTAAAATGTTAGTAGTTGAAACATAGAATCTCTTGCATGCCACGTACTGTAAAAGTACTTTCATTCGTGGACATCAATTTTCTTGGTTCTCATAAATATCCCTGTTTCGTTGGTACTTAAATTCGTGGTTTCAAATTCCACATTACAACTCTAGGGAAAATATACATTTCGTTGGGAACTTAATTTCGTGGTTGAAGCAAACCACGAAATCAATGAAAATTGGAACCCCACGAACAATAATACTTTCACAGTATGTGAAAAACTGGAAATACAAAAAATGAATGGTATCAAATGAAGCTACTTAGGGTTTAAAAAAAAATAAGTTACTTTTCTCGTCTTTTCAGTAAGTTTCGCGAATAAATAATGTCATAGAACAGAGTGGAACTGTAAGGGAATGTGGGGACGCTTAGAAAAACTTAATCTGTTTCCTATCTCGAATTACCTTCACTCCTACTTCCTTACCCAAACCTGTATGTTGTTTTTATTTAGCTTTATGTTTGTAATAAATTATTCAACCCGCTACCCATAAATTTCTAGGCTTTCTTTTAAATTCAGTACTAGCATCGATGTCACTCTTTATCTTTGTATGTTTAATTGTTCCTAATTGTTCTTTCCACGAAACTGTTGTTTTGAAGTTTCAATTCTTAAAATTAAGCTCGAATCTCATTCACGGAAAATCAGTGTTTTAGGTTTTCCCGATAACTATCTTTGGTGCTTTTTTTTTCTATAATTAAATCTTCATTTCGATGTATTCTAATTATGATATTGTCATTCTGACAAATCAACCTCTATAAGCTCAGGGCAAACTTTGCGTCCGCCGTAACTTTTTTTATTCAAAAATCTTCTACGTGCATCTAAATCAAGCTGGTGCCTTTCTCTATTTCAAAGTAATTGCAATGGAATATGCATACAAAGAGAGATTTTAAAAAATGGTAGTGATTCTTATAATATGCTAAACACAGGGGGTTAATTTGGTGACGAAAATTTATTAAAAATTGCTACCAGCTTGAAACTAAGTTTAGTATTGAACTGTATTGAAAATGTATACAAAGATCCTTTAGAGAAGCGATGAATGGATGTATTCAAACTTTGTATAAATGTTCTTTATGAGATGATGACCAACTGTTGTTTAATTATAAATACATAATCGCCAGCGGATATTGGACGATCTATAGGGGGTGCCATGTGTCTTAACTTTTTTCTAGAAAACAATAACTTCCTACAGAATAGATGATATCCAGGTATGCACTCCCTTATTTGTCACTTTGTAAGAGTTATCCTTCTTGGATGTGGAGAAACACTTGAAAAATCTCCAGAACTTCAAAGTAAGTGTTTTTTTTTCACATAAAAAGATGAATTTAACTTTTAGTAATTTTTTTTATTGATCAATGTATCTCATAAATCATCGGATATAAAAAAAAATCTGATATACTATCCATAATTTTACTTAAAAACCACAATCAGTTGCCTGTCACTGACAGAAATATTTCCGTAGGGCAACCATGTTTAGNAATGATTCAAAATATTTCCCTTCTGTTGCTTCAAATGTTGACAACTTTGATTTTCTCAGAAATAATTCAGCTTTTAAGAAATTCACAGCAGAAAATTTCTGTTTTCCTTAGTGCTCAGTACAACTGGGAATGGGGAACCAGTAAATGTCCATACCGGGATCACTCTAAAAGTCCTAATTAGGAAGTGCAGACCATGAACCTGGATATGGTCTATTTAGGCAAGAATTGACCCCAAACCCTGCAAACATCAACTAGACACCCCCTCCCTCGCATTTTGGTGTATGGATCCGCCAGTGACGACTGGCGAGGCACTTAATTAACATTAAATCCTATGGACATGAGTACAAACAACACAAAATCTGGCAAGGGGCAAAAGAAGCATCATACATGAATGTAACGGATAATGTGAGCTATGGAATACATTAGGTATAAAGATAAAAAATTAGTAACGAATGATTTACTGCTCTTGATTAGATTTAAGGATATAAGGGAAAAACTATTTGATTTTTATGGAGAGGGTTTGAAAAAAAAATTAAGGATCCCTTATACTGAGAAAAAAAAATCAGGACAAATTTAGGGACTAGAAATAGCCGGGATCCCAATAGTTCAGATAAAATATGGGAACAGTTTGAAATTAAGATGTGCTCGCGCAAGCGGACTTAAAAAATCCAGGATCAAAATTTCATCGAGAAAAAATAGTCCGGACCTAAGTCTCCTTCTAATCCCCCTATTTCAAAATCAAATGATTGTTCCCGAATCATCGCCCATAATTGTGATACACTACTAACACAGGTTTCACATTTGCGCAAATAAGACAGGTTTCAAAAATTTGTCATAAATAAGCTATACTGCTTAGGAATACTCTAAATGTTAGCAAAGCAAATTTGATGACCATCATTGAAAAAGTAAATTGATAAATGTTTCATCAGTGCATACAAACTCAAATACTTGCTAGAACTAAATAAAGTTTTGTCTTACGCTATAGACGTATAAAATAACTGTTCTTGAACAATTTCTGGAAATTTACCAAAATTTTAAACCAATCAAAAAAACCTTTGTGTTCACAGCTATTTCTTGTACCAAAAACTCGCAAAAAAGTCATGATTGTATGCAAAAATTAAGAAAGATTATTAGTCTTAGACACTTTCAGGAAATTTCCCGATATTGGGACCGTTATCGAAATTACAAAAGCCTATTGAGCAACTGCAGACTACATGCACAATTCTATAAGAAAAATGAAAATGTGGGAGGAATTTATGTCATATAAAAAATGAAATTTGACCCTTTTTGAATATATTTTTTTTCATCCATTCCAAAGCGTATTGTATGCATTGAAAATATATATTCAGCTAAATTGAATTCCTAAATCCCAAAATGGAAGAGTTCAAGAAATGCATGACGGACGGGCGGAGACAACGATGGTATACCCGAACTTTGATTCCCTGGTGCGGGAATAAAAAAGAGATTACAACAATATAGAAACAACACAGATTTAGCCAAGAAGTTAAAACAACATTACAAATACCTAGCCGTGTTAAATACCACATAAATATGGAACCATTAAGGGCTCCAGACAGGTAATCATGATCTGACTTTTCACCCTTCGCAAAGCACAGTGGAAAGTCATGTAAAGCAAATAGCAATCAAATAATGGTTAATCCACAGCTACAAACCATGGATTTACTAGAAAAATGTCTATTTTCATTATACATTTGCATTTAACATATTTCGGTCTGTCACACTTAAAACCCCTGTAGGTGGTTGCACATAACCTTGGCATATATTTAAGGGAGAATTTTCGCTCTGTTGTCAAAATCGCTCTTCATATTTAAGGCCCGAATGGTGAATGAGTTGTGAATTGCTGATTTCATATGCCGTAGCTTTTGAAAATATAACTTCAAATGAACTAACAACGGAAGTTCACCATTGGAATAACCAAACCATCACGCTTGTCAAGTGTTAATTTCAGACATTCAAAGTTTTGAGTCTAGAAATTTCAAGTCCATGTATGAGGGGGGTGAAACGGTTTTGAAAAATTGGGAAAAGTGGTTAAAAATCTTTGGAAAATGGAAAAAATGATGGGAAAATTATCAAAATAGGAAAACCCCAAAAAGGGGGTGGTGGGAAATTTAACTCTAATTAAAAAATCAAAGAGTGATTAAAAATCAAAAGTTGCGTTTGATTCAAGATCTTTTATTACAACAAATATTGAGCATCACCAGTGAAAAAACTATGATGTATCCTCGGGTTCTGATCATTTCGGTTGTACATTGCATGGCAATTCTTTGCAAAATTCTTTTTTTTTTCTGTAAAACTTATCCAGATAACAAAATACCGAAAATACTGTAAATTTAGTTTCTGCATATGGCCATTTCGACAACTTATGTCTCTTTAGTGCAGATAAAATCTAAACATTTGGAAGACCATAAACTCAAACATGTTTAAAAACTGATAGAGAACAAGTAACTAAATGTGGTCTTAATGGAAAGCCAAAATCAGCTAAGGACAGATATCAACTGTTATAAAATTGGTAGATAGATAGATAGATTGAACTGTATGATATGCAATTTTGTTCACTGAAAGAACTATGAAAAAATGCATAGAAGATTGCTTGTCAAAGACAGCACTGATATCGGTGAACATGAGTCTTTCGTCCCAATTATAAATCTTTCCGTATCATCTGCTAGAAGGCCAACTTCATATTTAAGGGACTCTTTTAATTTGCTTGGTAATATTTTATTTACTTTCATCGAATTGATCAATAACAATACTCTAAAAAGTTATACAAAATGCATGTTTACTCATGTGTCTAATCTTCGGGGTATTATTTTTTGCTTGAAATAATAACAGTGGCCAAAATGATTGACCCTTGATAAGTATGTACCCCCCCCCCACTTTCTGCCACTGCATGCCCATCCATCTGTCCGACAAAAAGCACATCCCCTCTGAAACTACAAAGCAGGGTTTAATGAAACTTATTTTTTGGCAACGTCACCACATGTAGTTGTGCATACTACTAGGTAATCTTATTAAATTCCCAACTACTCAACAGAAATGTGAAAGCTGGTATGTAAGAAGTGTATATCATGTTATGGACCTTAGAAATTGGCAAAAGTCATATGTAACAGATTGTAATTAAGCGAAACGCCTTTTTAATTGCTCCACAGAAGGTAATGAAGCTTGATATACAGTGAGGCACCCTCATAATAATATAATTTCACTTTACATGTATCAAAATAACCTAAACATACTTTCAGACTCATATCTAAATCTTGGGAACAAAGGAGACATCGTTTTGGTAAGCAAAAGCAAACTTTTATTGATATTGGAACTATTTGTTGTTTTGCCTTATTAGCTCATCAGACCCAAAGGGTAAGTGTGAGCTCTGGCCATCACTTTGCGTCTGCCGTCCGTCCGTTAGCTTTTCACATGTTGAACATTTTCTCTGATACTACTGGAACAAATTTAACAAAAGCTTTAAAGGAATGATGTTTTGAAGGTCATTACAAAATATGCTTCTTTATGTCGGACCAGACAAAAAACGCGACCGCCATCGCTGAACATAGTTCAACATGGGACCCTATAAGAAAATCATATTTTGATCATCTCCTCTAAAACCACTGGAGCAAATAAACGAAAATTTACAGGAATGATGTAAGGAAGCTCCTTTATAAAAATTCCTCGTTTCGTTCTGACCAATACGAAACGTGACTTCAAGTTTGGAAATCGGGGTAATAACAAAATTAACGGACTTGTCAAGAGCCGAAGTCCATGAGTCAAAAAGACATATCAGGTGAAAACCACCAGAAAAATTGATGACCGCAATGGTCCTGACTTGGTACAGGCATTTCAAAAGAAATGGTGGGTGAAACCGGTTTTATGGCGCGCCAAGCCTCCCCTTCCATTGCGATAGTGTCCGGTAGCAACTCAGCATCAATAACTATTGAAAGATCGTAGACAGTTAAAAGAAATGATCATCTCAGTACTAAGTAAAAAGAATTTGGACCGAAACTCCAAATTTTTTCATAAGGGCCTGATATCTATTAAAGAACTTTTTAATGATGAAATGAGACGGAATTTTTTGAATCCTTGATTAATAAGGCGGTCACGGAGATTACTATGTCTAATGAGAGTCAGTACTTAGTAAAAAGAATTTGGACCGAAACTCCAAATTTTTTCATAAGGGCCTGATATCTATTAAAGAACTTTTTAATGATGAAATGAGACGGAATTTTTTGAATCCTTGATTAATAAGGCGGTCACGGAGATTACTATGTCAAATGAGAGTCTGTATAATTTCTGCTAGCTCTTGCGTAACGAATCAACTGTGAAACATATACTCCGTAAGCAGGACAAGCTGGAATATAAGTGTCCATGTTAGGGAAATTGAATCGTCCCTTTTGTCCTAAATTTAAGAACTGAGATAATGCCCATTTTCGTCAATTCGAGATGTAAATCCAAAAAGGAGGGACATCTAGCGGTTTCTGTGGTTTCCTTTATCTCTAGTTCTGGTGGATATATTAATGGGATCCATTTAGCAAAAGGTGCGTTTTTGATGGAAAGAACATCATCAATATATCTACAAGTGAGCATAGAATAACATTAGACCCAAAGGAAAAAATCATTTCACCAGCTGTTCTAAACTATTAGGGTAAATTTGACCAAGCTGTATTGGATATATCACCAAACGAAAACCGAAGCAAAAACTGAGAAAGGGGAATATCTAAAATAAAAAATCCGAAGAACACGACACTTCATATATTAAACTAAAATTAAGACAGCCTTAAACATACAAAAGAAATAAAGAAAAACACACAAAAACTCCTCAAAACTTAAGCACTTTAAGTGCGAAAATTTTGAGATATCATATCATATTTACTCCGAAAGGCTAAGCATGATCTGATTCACGTGTGACACCCGTCTCACTGCCAATGAAAAGTCAGACATTGTCATAGTCGGTGTCTGTCATCTCGATTATAAATTCTTGGTCTAAGATGACTAAAAGTAAGTGAGAACCGAACCGTCAGCTTAAAATAATTATAATCCAAAGACAATGGCAACATCGGAAACACAGATACCAAGACATCACACTTGTGCGGAACAGTAGAGAAAAATAGAGACACATATACATATAAACAACACGGACCCAATTTTAAACCATGGATGAGATCAGCTGCATCGGAAGAGTAAGCATCTCTTGCTTCTTATAAGACACCTGCCATGTTGAACATATCAACTCTGGAAGTAAAGTTAAATCCAGTGGAGGAAACAACTATCTTGAGCTGTTGAAGGGAAAGATTTGTTGTCATCTAAGAAACAGATATCCCATAGCAGTCCACAAGATCGTGGTGTCGACAGTGATGACTTCAAGTTAAGGGTAACATACCCTTGTTGTGAGCAACCGGGCTCTATCAAGAAAGTCACTGTATCGACCACAGGCCCTTGAGGTTGAATGAGTTTTGAGATGTAAACTCTATACGCAGGTTCTGTTGGAATGTTGCTAGAAAGAAAAGGGAAGTTGAGTAATTGGAAAAGTGAAGTCCTTGCGTGTATCATATACAGCCTAGTTTGTAGCCTACCTTTGTTGTCAATTTCAAGATGAAGGCCAAGGAATGAGGCCGGTGTGGCAGTGTCTGTAGTATCCTGAATTTCGAGCTCTTTCGGGTACATAAGATGAAGAAAATCACCAAAGCGAGGGTTGCTTATTGGCAAATATATAACGGAAGCTGAAATTAAAGGATTTGGCCCTTCGATGAATTCAGCTTAATAAGAGTGGATAAACAGATCGGCTGAAAGAGGTGCACAGTTTGTCCTTTGAAATTCCAATATTCTGTTTAAAAACTAGTCTAAAACTGGACAGAAAGTCTCGATCAGAGACTCTATCATTTTAATCACGTCCTCCTCTGTATATTTTTTCTCAGATTCAGATTTATATTTCACAAAAAAAGTATGCTTGTTTTCTACCTATACCAATGTACTTATATCTCCGTCCACCGTTCTAACTGGAGAAATATCTATAAATTGTGAAATAGAAACATTGTAACGATCTGTCCAATCATGGTGACGACCGTAAAATTTCTGTTGTGACAATGGCAACAGTGGAAATAAACCTAAACTTTTGAACCAATCAGAAAATGTATTACATTCAAATAGAAATTATTTTCAGTTTCTGTTAAATACATTCAGCGAAAGAATTACAACCAAATAAGAGAATTTCAAGAGCCTGGATCGCTCACATTGTTCCTATGCTGCAAAATATCCTATGTCAAAACCCTCGCAGGCAGCAATCTTGGATGAAAAACAAAAATAAAATTCACAAACTTTGAAGAGGGTCACCGTCGGAATATTATATTAAAATTTAACAGAAATTATTCAAGCGGTTTCAGAAAATAAGATCTTTAAATGCATTTCCCATGGGTACTTATGTTAAACTATGAAGGGGACCAAACAAGGACTATTGTGACCAAGTTTGGTATTTTCAGAGGAGAAGATCTCTGAATGCATTTCCCATGGGGTCTCTATCTTAAACTATGTCCCCACTGGCTGAAGAGGACTACCAAAGGACTATTGTGACCAAGTTTGGTTCCCATTGGCTTACTAGTTTCAGAGAAGACCTTTGAATGCATTTCCCAAAGGGTGCTATGTAAAACTATGGTCAGCACTGGCACCCAACTTGGATAAGGTACGAACATACAAATCACAAACCTTGAAGAAGACCAAACAAGGAATCTTGTGACCAAGTTTTGTTCCAATTGACTAAGAGGTTTCAGAACATAAGATGTTTGAATGTATTTTCCATAGGGCCCTATGTTACAAATATGTTCCCTGCTGGCTGCCATCTTTGATAAGGTACAAACATAAAAATTACAAACCCAAGAGGACCGCCCAAGGACCATTGTAACCAAGTTTGGTTCCAATTGGCTCTTTAGTTTCTGAGGAGAAGATCTTTTAATTCATTTCCCATAGGGTCCCTACGTTAAACTATGTTTACCGGTAGCGACCATCTTGGATGAGGTGCGGACAAGCCAGACACAATTTTTGAATTGAACCACGGAAGGACTTTTGTGTTTCCAATTGGCACAGTGGTTTCAAAGGAGAAAAGCTTTGAATGAAAAGTTAACGACGGACGATGGATGCCAAGTAATAGCAAATGCTCTCCATGGCATAGCCAGATGACCTAAAAAGGGGTAAAAATATGAAATATTGACAAAAATGGCAATTACTCCAATATAGCAGAAGAATTGTTTACTGTAGGCGAAGTAGATCTTGTCATATTGACCTCTTAAACCTTTCATGTTTCTGAAAATGTTTTTGAATGTACTATTCCCCGTATGTTTCATTTTTAGCAACAATGCCCTTGTTGGTTGACGGATGGTTTAATTACATCTGGTTCACTGGTTTAAGAAAAGAAAATAATAACCTAGGTTCTGGCTTACCTATTAACAAGATAATGCAAATCTTCATTTGAAACAAACCCGGTCGTTGTTATTTTGTGTATTTATTGCGACCTTGCACAGAACATATACGTTTCATATTTTATTTTAAAAAAAAGTGTCATCTGTCGCTGTATTAAGGGACGACTATTTGATTTCAAGGAGAAGGCTAAGGCAATTTTGCCTGGAATATTTATTTAATTACATGAAAATTTCAAACAAATTGTTTATTTTCACCAAATGTCATATAAAATTATTTATTTGCATTTGCAATAAAAAATTAATTCTTCAAATCAAAATTAAATTAGATTTATTTTCTTGACAAGAAAGATTACAATATTTATTTTCACTGACAACAAGATTAAATTATTTATTTACAAAATCGCCCAAGACCCCCACCCCTTAAAATCAAATGATTGTCACCTAATACCGTCAAGCCTGTCTTATGTGACCTCCCACGTGAACTGTGAAAAGAGTCATATAAGACAGGTGCCTCTTAATACAGGTTAAATCAATATGAAAATCACTACTTTGGGATAAAGAAAAGTGAGTCACATAAGACAGGAGGTCACTAAATACACGTGGTCACTAAGGCAGGTTTGACTATACATGAAATTAATTCATCTTATTTTAAATATTATGGCCAAAACAGTGAGTTTGAGCTTTATTTTACTCTGTTAACACTGAAGGGATATAGAGTAAATGCAAATAAGACAAAGTCTCTACAAATACATGGTAATAAGCAATGGAACAACGCTTTTATTGTTGTTCTTCATCTTGAAGTCGCCATGAGGCCTTCAACAATAGCAAATTCAAGATGGCACCAAGCACCGGTTTGAGCGGAATTCATTGTTAATTGTCGAGCAACGCTACATCCATGTTTTTTAGCCTTTGATCCATGGATGCGGGATCGTCAACAAACATAACGTAACTGGCAAAGTGTTCTTACTATCGCTGTCATCCATTGCCCGACAAAAAGACTAATGACGATCACAACATTTAAACTATCGCAGGGCACTCCTCGCGCCAATAGTAAGAAAAATTGGCATTATAAAACCATGAGAAGTGGGCAAAGTAAACAGGTGGTCAGAATTACAATTTTAAATTACAAAAAAAAAATAAATAAGCCAAAACGTGAAAGTATGATTGCGCATTTATATGAAAAAATTCTCTCAAAAACAAGAACACCATAACCGATATGTAACAATGAAGGGATATGGAGTAAATGCAAATGAGACAAAGTCTCTACAAATGCATGGTAATAAGCAATGGAACAACGCTTTTATTGCTTTTCTTCATCTTGAAGTCGCCATGAGGCCTTCAACAATGAGCTTCACACATACCTCATAGCAAATTCTGTCTCTTATTTATATTATGTTCTCAATCAGCTGTAGAATATTTAATCAAAATTTCCTAGAATGATTCATATGCTAATTAAGTAACATGACATATAATGCGAAGCATCTTAATATGAGATCTCTTAATATTTTTAATTTCTGATAGTATAAAAAGTATAGAGTACGTGAGGTAATTTGCAAAGGCCTGCATGATCAAAGCTCAGCCTACTCAGGTGCAAGTTCTCATTAAACTCTAAAACAATCACATTCAGTGAATTTCAGACAAAATGTATGCTTTCGGAAGATCACTGCATTCAGTCAAGTGTTTAAATAGCGTATGTACGTCAATTGAACAATTTCAGATTCAATTGAACATTTCATAATTATTTTTTGTGACGACAATATGTGCCGATATATACGGCACATATTGTCGCCCCAATGACGTTTAAATAGCATTGACAAAACCGGCACATATTGTCGCCGGCGACAATATGTGCCGTTAATGTCCAGCACATATTGTCGCCGGCGACAATATGTGCCGTAACAGGCCGCACTTTGTCTCTCCAGTAGTTTGTGGCAAGTAAAAAACTCCCCGTGCGAGAGATGCATGCTTTCAGTAATGATGCACTGATGGTTCTTGAGAGAATTTCCAATATGGATACACTATGATTCTTTCAAATTTTGGCATTGATTTTGATTTAATTGTAAGAACACTTCGTAAGTTAATGGATTGCCTGTTGACAATCCCGTATCTATGATATACAGAGGAAAATGTCATCGCAATGCTGGAATTCTTGATTGATAACATACTTGAAGAATTTGGAGGACAAGTTTTCCAGCAGAATTGTGCACCACTTTTTGCAAATTTGTTTCTTTATTCGTATGAAGCAAGGTTCATACAATGGCTAGTTCAGAAAAAGACAATAAGCTAGCCAAGTCCTTTAATTTCAGCTTCTGTTATATAGATGCAATTTTTTTCATTAAGCAACCCTCAATGTAGGGATAACCCTCATCTTATATACCCCAAATGAACTTGAAATAAGAGACCACTGATACACCGTCATCAGCATCATATCTGGAACTAAACCTCTACATTGATAACAAACAAAACTTCAAGAAATGATATTTCGACTTTCCAATAGTGAACGTTTTTGAGTAGTTATATTCCGACATCTCCGGCAAATGGCGTTTGATTTCACAACTCGTTCGGTACTGCAGTGCCTGTAGTTTTACAACAATTTTGTCAGCAGAGCAAAATTACTGTCTCAAAAACTTTTACATCAAGGGTATGTTCAGTCACTGTTGCAATTGTAACTACACCGTCACCATGAACTGACAGACCGTTACAATGTATCTATGACACAGACGAGAATAGATATCTTTTGGTAGACCCAGAGACTGACAAACACCGACTGAAACAAAATCGGACTTTTCACTGGTAGAGTGACGGATGCCACGCGTGGAGATCATCATTACCGTACCGGAACACCGGATTATACTTCTGGGTTAAGTTGGAGTTCACAGTGCTCTAGTTTTAATGTCTTTTACATCAAAAGGTCATCTTTTATTTCTGTCTTCATTGATTATATTTGTGGTACTGGTTTTCTTTTTAATTTTCTAAATGCTAAATTTATACATATATTTTTTCAAACATTTACCTTGATACTGAAGTTCTACGTAGGAAGGATTTTAATATGTTTCGTCTAAGGGTAAGAAAATGACGTTTCTCAATCAGCCAACTAACTAGATCTTTTTACAATATATTCTAGCAGGCTGTGTGACGGGTGCCATGCGCTGAGCAGATCATGCTTATCCTACCGGAGCACTTGATGATACCTTAGATTTTTAGGGGTTCCCACTGCTAGTGCTTTAGTTTTGTGGCGTTCTTGTTCGATTTTGATTATTTCATTTTTCTTCGTCATGCTGCCTTAATTCGTGTTGAGTTGAATTGCCGTGATTTCGGAATTTGGAATTCCCCCTTTCGTCATTTTTGCTTCGGTATTCGTTTGCCTATTTATCAAAACAGAACATGGCATAAATTTGACCTTGCGTTTGCTTTGTGAAAATCATTAACATCATATGGTTAATGAAAAGAAGATAACAGAAAACACCTATAATGACCAAAATTACAATCACATGGCACAATCACCAGGGAATTGCACAAGAAAACACCGATAAAAAGACAAACGACAAACGTAGACGACGATATTCCAGGGATAGCAAGACTTGGTACCTACACTAATAAGAACTAGCGTAGGGATTAAACCGGTATCCCAATCCCCCCTTTTCTCTATCTCGTTTCCCTATAGTACAATAATCATACAAATAAAACCCCAAACAGGAACACTACCAACTATGCATTGAAAAGAAATAGAACAATGAGACAAAACGTAATTTAGAAAGATGTAAATGGTGCACATATTTTATAGTATTGTTATTACAAATTAGAAGGAAACAATTAATTATTAACAAACTTTCCCCAGAGTTTTTAGTTACATCTGTTTAACAACAAACAGATAAAGTTTTGACAGATTTATGTTTTCTTTATATCAGTCTTGTTTTATCTCATATTTCACACCTTAGCATCAACACTTACATAATTTGAACTTTTTTGACAAAAAGGGATTTATACGCACCTAAAAATAGTATTTGACCTCAAATTATGAGTAACGTCGTACAAGCCTTCCTTATTTATATACATGATGAATTACTTTTACTTAAGAAACTCACCGCTGTATCTTTCCTATTGAATTTTTATTCTGTGTGTTGTCTTTTTTATTATGATAAGCATTTAGAACCCAATGACCGAACTGTGTTTACTTCTCATTTGTACTAGGGCTGAGGTGAGCTATGAAATTTTTTTTTATTGAAGGCGGAAGTAAAAGATCTTTTGTAAAAGTTTTTCCCTCTACAAATGAACAAAATGGCAAATGTAATAGAGTACTTTCGTATATATTTTTCTTAATTTTGAACGTGTACAAATTTACAAAATGTAAAAATTCCAAATTTTAAAAAAGTAAGTGAGAACCGAATAATCCAATGACAATGGCAACGTCGGAGAAACAAAGAAACAATGACATAACATGAGCACAGCGCAGAAAAGAAAATGAAGACACACACATTTACAGTAATGAACAACACGGACCCAATAAAAAAACCATGAGTGAGATCAGGCGCACTGGTAGAGTAAGCATCTCCTGCTTCTTATGAAATAAGAGTTTTTTTTTAATTTTGTACACATTTTACGAAAGAATATGTAGTAAATGAACAAATGTACAAAATGTCAAAGTGACAAATTAAAAAGACTCACACAACCTGGGCATCTTGCACTTCGTTGTTAAGATCTCTTACTACTGGGAAATTATTAAGTCATTTGTTTTATTGTTAGGCAGAATATGAAGCTGAGATGTTAAATCAGAAAAAAACAGGAACGAAATATTTAAAATGAAATATACAGAGTATTTTACTATTCTATAGAATAAAAATCTGTTATTCAAATTGCCACGAGGTGCAAATTTATTTGAAATTACAAAACTGATTTACTGGTCAAGTACCAGTTATCACCGTGTACCAGTTATCGCCAATTTTCACGTGCCTCGAGCTCGCGCGTGACTTTTGTACATGGTTATGTACAGAAGTGACAAAACTATCCTAAAAATACATTCCTTATATGAATTGATTTAAATTCATAAAACCAGAGAAATCAGAGATAAAATCTCTTGGAAGCCGTCTTGAAATATATATTGCTATGATGGAGGTCACGTATGATAATTAGCTAAAAATGGACTTTTAACCAATGATAAGGTACACCAAGCGAACGTGGTTGGTACTTATAAACACTTTTCGTCCTGAAGCGGAAGTGGGAGGAGCTAAAGCTGTATACGAGATTTCGAAACTGAAATCGCATGTCGCGCAAAAGGCGTGACTACACCAAAAACGGATACTAAATGTATAAACAATTTATCTTTAAGGCACGACCGTATCACCGGACAGACAACTGCTCTGAATTTTGTATTGTCGAACACGAGAATGCACGAGACAAGCAGTTTCGTACGTGCAAAATAATGATTATGAAAGTAACTGTTGTGGCGAGGGCACGAATAATATGAACAAATCGATATATCTGTCGTGCCTTCGGCATGACCACTACCAACATGAATTAAGAATAAATAACAAAGACAGTGTGGTTCCCCATGACAACGCATTCGTCATTCGGCAAACATCGGTTGTCCGTAGCAACGCATTTCCCCCTAGTTTCTGAGTCAATTTGAAGATGTGCCGAAGTCACGACCACCAGGATAGGATAAAACTGTAGTGACGAAGGGACGAACATTCTGGTTAAAAGCAAACAATGAAAAGTGATGACGTGCCGAAGGCACGTAAAGGGGGAGCCCATGGCAACGCATCCCCTGAAGTATCATGAAATGCATGAAAACGATGAACTCGGCTGTCACGGCAAATTAAATAAAGATGGCGGTAAATTGTTTAATGTTAACAAGTGTTCATGAAATCATTTATCAAATATATGCTCATGTAACAACTCCAGTGAAAACACCGATGTCAATGATGATATTGCTATAAATGATCATGAATGATATATGTTATACCTCGAAGTTAGATATTCCTATTTCCTTGTCTTAGGCAAAGGTAATTTGATAGCTACTGGCGTGAATATTTGACTGAAAACTTTCAAACGCCCTCAAGGGTATAACTACTACAAAGACCATGGTCAGATCATTTTCCAGAGAAAGATCACAATATTATTAGACATTCAACACCTAATTTTATTGCATCATCGGTGTGCACGATAACACTATAAATCAATTAACAAAGACAGGAAGTACATGTCCATACAGTACCGTCAGGGCACTGTGCTTCAGGATCACTGACATAATTTCAACAAAAACTGTCTAATTGTGGTAATATTGATGCGATTATTCCGTCAGAAGAAATACCCAAATGTCCTAGCTTATTTTATCCTAGCGGAAAGAATTCAATGTTAAATATGGTCAAAGAGAAACAAAGATAATCTGCATATTACAAAAACGGCTGAGCACTAATGAGACCCAACGCTTGTTCATTATACAAAACTACGTAAGATGCAGAATAAGATAAGGATGGAAACACCTAAATAGTATTAGAATATCTAAATGCTGTTTTATTTAAATGAAAATACGAAAGGAAAAACCAACAATGGCCGAAATTTACTATCACAGGTCACAATCTCCAAGAACACTGAAATATTATTACTACACCTAACCAATACAAAAAATGAATTGGCCATTACAGAACCATCACAACTCTTCACAACGTTATAAATCTTCAATTGTGAAAGCCATATCACACTCAAACATATGATTCACTACATTATGGAACAATATTTCTGGTGGCATGGAGTTTGTCAGTTCTGACATAAGGACTCGATGATTTTACTTTGCGAGTAAATAAGAATAACTCTATGTTTTAAATTTGTCATTTTGACATTTTGTATAATTGTACATGTACAAAATTTAAAAAAAAAATTCTATGTTTCAAATTTGTCATTTTGTACATTTGTACATGTTAAAAATTAAAACAATAATTCAAAATTTTCCTCTTTTTTAAATTTTTCACTTTGTTCATTAGTACAGGTACAAACTTAAACAAAAGATATTTTACTTCGAAATCCGCTTCGGAGAATATATTTCTGTACGGCTCACCACGGCCATCGTACATTTGCATAATAAAGTACATGACTATAAGCTTATCATGCTTTTCTATTTAATAAAATGAGTAAGAAATTTTGAATTTTTTTATCAATCTAGAAACGTACCCTACCTTATTGATAAAGCCATGTTTAAAATATCAACAAAGAATAACATCAGTACAAATATTTTAAGAAAGATTACTTACTCCGTTTCTTTATAGTCACATTGTAACTCCTCTGTATAGTTTCAATGCGAGTAGTATGCAATCTAAATGTTTTATTTTGTAATCTAGACCTATTTCATTGGATTGGAAGAGTATTTAAACCAATCGCCATAAACAGCACGCATAAAATATTTTCATCATAACATCTGTAATATAATCATCGAGATATTCAAAGAGCTTTATGGAATATTTACTTCTTTATTGCATAGTTTAGAAGTGGTCAATATTACACAAAATCTTTTAATCTTGAAATTACCCAATATTCAGTTTATCGCACCTTGCTTTAAACGGATATTTTAGTTACAGATAAAAATTAACGACAAAAGGTGGGGAAACTGAATAGCTATTTACTGCTAAGTTGAAAAACGTATTAATTGCTGTTCTCACTTTGTTTCGAGCAGGACAATTTCTAGATCAGTTCAGTTCAGTAGTGGAGAAATTGTGTACGTCTTGGTCGGATAATATTTACAAATCTGTAAATCTAAATTGTCTTGGAATTAGAACAATTTTCATAGAAAACATGAACATCAACACCTGTCTCCTTGTTCTGAACCATTTCTTTTCTTTGACTGATCTTGTTTTTCACTTAACAAAGAGAATAAAAATGTCATTCTGGGACAGAATTATACTTAAAATTATGCAATGAATTGACATGGGGTAAATGCACATGAGACAAAGTCTGTACCAATACAATGTAAAACAAAAGAATTTAACAACGCTTTTAATGCTGTTCTCTTACCACTAAATAGGAAAAATGAAAGGATATGGAGTGAATGTACATGGGACAAAAACGCACAAGATACATAGAAAACTCCAGTTTATCAAGGACAGGGCTTTTATTCCTGTCTACATCTTGATGTCGCTTGAGGGTCTTCAACTAGAGGTGAACAATATTCACCCCCTCAAGCGAGATCAAGAAGGCCCCTAGCGTGCACTTAAGCGGTATTCTTGACAAAAATTATATCAAGGTCACTCACTTGCTCCCCAACCGCCAATGAGTGCCAACTTGGGCTCAGGGTTATCCAGCTGAAAGCACCAGGGTTACGAGAAGAGAATAAAAATGTTCAGCAACATCGATCGCATCTAAAATATGTCATTGAAGCGACACATGTCGGGAGCGGTCAATGAGAAAAAAAGTAAACTCGGGCAATGTATGCCTACAAATATTTGTCATTAGGTACCCCGACGAAAGACAAAAATAAGGACAAAAAAACATCGATAGACAACACGGGACACATCGAAATAGATGTAGGCAAACCTTGCAGTGCAACTTTGGTTGAAAGGGCAAAAATAGTCGTGTGTACAGATTATAATATTTAGTAAAAACAATGAAAATTTTTAACAGCCAAATTGAAAAATTAAATGAATTAGTAAACGTATGAGAAATTCTCACACGAACAAACACACCATAACTGTAATATTATAAGAGCATACATCTCAAGCACGTGGAGACTTTCTACGGACTCCACGCAGCACGAGAGACAAACTCTGCAGCAAGTTTGTTTTTCCTCTACCGGATTTGACTTTAATACCGGAGTTGACATGTTCAACACGGCGGGTGTCTTATAAGAAGCAGGAGATGCTTACTCTACCGGTATACCTGATCTCACCCATGGGTTTTTATTGGGTTGGTGTTGTTCATTTTTGTATATTTTCTTTTCTGTGCCGTGCTCATGTTATGTCTTTGTTTTTTCGACGTTACCATTGTCCTTGGATTGTTCGTTTCAGACTGACGGTTCGGTTCTCACTTACTTTACTCTTAGTCGCCATGAGGCCTTAAACAATATGCATTGCTCATATACCATTGTAAGATCAAAATTGATGCCACATTCAAGTCTCTTTACCCATGGATGAGGGATTGTAAACAAAAATAGAACTGGCAAAATGTTTTTACAATCGCTGTCATCCATTGTCCAAAATTAACAAAAGACAACATCCTAACGGCACTCATCGAGTTAAAAGTAAGAAAACTTGACATAATAAAATCAGGAGATGTAGGCACAATAAATAGGTTTTCAGGACATCAGAACAACAATTTGAAATTACAAAAAAATGAAAAGCAAAAATTTTAAATCATAATAGTGCATTCATATGAAAAAAAATCATCATAACTGAAATATACATTGAGCATAGAACTCAAACTATTACAGTGACAATGAATCCATGGTATTGCAACATTGTATAACAAATGTGTAATGAGATTTTTCAAAAGTAATATGTCAAAGGACTGCCATATATAGTCCCTCTTGCGTCATCATTAAACTTCGTACCGAAACTTGTAGGTTTGTTGGTTGACGGTTAAAAAGTATGCAGCTAAACTGAATGCAAAAATTCATTACTGACTTGCAAACCATATTGTACTAACCATTTCCATTGGAGGAGATACAACGTAATACGATTGTTAAATGATTTTTAAGTGATATTATTTACGTGGATGTTTCATTACTCCTTCAGTGCTGAACCGGAAGTCGATTATTTTTGGAACCTTACAATAGCTATTTTTTTTTAAATATTTTTGAAAACTAAGGAGTATCTCCCTCATGCAAAGCTTTGTCCTTAGCTGATTTTGGCTCTATATTTAGATCATACTGGTTATTTGTTCTCTATCAGTTTAAAATTTCTTTTGAGTTTATGGTCTTTCAAACTTTTAGATTTTATCTGCTCTGAAGAGACATAAGTTGTCGAAATGCGAATATGCAGAAAGTAAATTCACAGTAACTTCGGTATTTAGTTTTTTGAAGGTCCTTAGATATATATAGTAGGGACGTCAACGAGTACTCGAATACTCGAGTATCGCTCGGAAGGTACGAGTATCGGGTACCTAATTGGTACTCGAATACTCGGCATTAAAACTGCCATTCTCTTTGTTAATACGACTGCCTCCGTATTTCAGAGCATTGTGCTGTAAACATAATAAACTCGTACTGCCCCTAGATAGATACTATTAACTAACATATATTGAAAATCTAAAGAAACGTGTAGTCAGTCTATGCTATTCAAAAGTCAAAAGCAAATATCTCCCCAAATATTTTTTTGATCATGTTAAATTTCTTACAAGCGATTTCTGTATTAACAAAAAATAAAAATCTGAAAAAAGCGAAACATTTTTTCTAATCTTCAATTTCATTTTGTCTCTACAAAATAGTAAATAAAAAACCTATTCACCCGAAATGCAAAATGCAAAAGTGATGGAAAAACAATGAAAACTGAACCCTTTGTCGAAACAAGTATAAGACATGGACAGAAATAACTCTGCTGGTGGCTGTAAATAAAACAAACCACTTTTAACATATCATTCCTTAGCAGACTTTTCTTTCGTACACATCAGAGCAAATTTGTTGCTGTTACTTTAAAATGAATTTTTATTTGACGAAAATCGACTTGCTTTATATCGACATTTGAAAATAAAATGACACATAAATAACAAAATACCGAAGTTACTGTGAATTTAAATTCTGCATATGCGCATTTCGACGACTTATGTCTCTTCAGTGCAGATAAAATCTAAACGTTTGGAAGACCATAAACTCAAAGAGGTTAAAAAACTGATAGAGAACAAATAACCAATATGATCTAAATGTGAAGCCAAAATCGGCTAAGGACAGAGTTTTGCATGAGGGAGATACTCCTTCGTGACACTCCTTACATATGAGGAATCGATTTAACTAAAATATGTAGGTACACGTAGCCTAGCAGCCAGATTGTTACATAAAGACTCATCTGCGATTCCATAGTGATTTTAAATAATTCGGCTGTCTAATAAATGAAATGCCGAAAATGTACACTTTGTGATCAAATATTATATATATATACTTTACTGAAAATTAATTAATTAATTAATATATTTATATAAGCGTTAATTGTGATTTAAACAATTTGATTAATCAGACAAGCGTGTTACTAAACAAAAACAAGTTGTTGTAAAAACTTGTACATAATTTCGCTGTAATTGAATGTTGTTTAATCAAACTTTTGATTGACTATAATGGTACACAAACAGTAATTGGTGCTCCTGTTATCGCATTTGAGCAATATTGTAGTTAAATATCATTGAATGATAAGAATCTTGAAGTCTAGTAATTTTCGTTTCAATATACCAAGTACTCGAGTATACTCGAGTATTGAATCCGAGTACTCGAGTGGCATTTTTCATGCATTTTGACATCCCTAATATATAGATATACATAAACTTAGATGCAGGTTAGTTTTGACTTGCAATATGACCAAAATGTTGTTGTAAAGAAGGTAAAATCGGTTTTGCTTTTCTGACATTATATATCATTTTTGGCATTTAAACACATCTCAAATTTGTTGCCCAGATTTTGCAGGGTTGATGCAATATTGGATGATCGTTTAGTTCCATTATTCTATGCATATAAAAGCAGTCATCTGTAGAAAAATCTCTCAAGAAAGAAAACATCCTAACGTTTTACTAAAATGCATTTCATTCCATAGCTTACACCATAAACAGAAAACACTTCTAGTATCTTCCAATATAACCATAATGTACGTCAGTTGTTGGGAGGGATTGACTGTGTTAGGATGTGGAAATACAGATGGCGTTGAAAACACTATTGAAAGTTGCGCATATTACAATGTACTTGATGTTCACTCGCTTGCATGAAAGATTGAGAGTTTCTCGTTCAAATCCATAAAAGCATTCAAAAGTTATACCCTGAAATCAATATCTCGCCCAAAATTTTAATTTGGTACGTATTTGTGACCTCGACTATTCACCTAATTGTTCCACTGCTCAATTATGCCCTCCAATTGAATGCGTAATATGAAACAGAACTGAAAGAACAAAACATAACACAGGAACATTGGAAAATTAAATGATAAAGATCATCTTTGTGGAAATAACTTAACAAACTTGCACATCACTTACTTAGACGTTTGTTGGTGACTAATGTTGTCTCTTTCTTCTTTGTTTCTCAGAGGCATTCCTTCACAACTAGAGGACCACCTACGTTGTTCAAAGATATCTATATGTAATTATAGTGGAATATTTAAATTAATCTGCTCGCTGGCAAAGAAAATTTTCAGTCGAAGAAAAGAAAATTTTTGAATTAAAATTTAAGATATATTTGCAATATGACGAAAGCATCGGTCTATTTTCGGTTGATTTAAACTTGGGGAGACAATTTACGCCACTCATGATGTTAAGAAACCTGATCCTTTAATTTTCCAAGTTAACAATAAATGATATAGAAGTGCAGGCGAGACAACAAAAAGCACTGTAATTGTTGATGCCGTAAATCAGCAATGATGGAAATAAAATATTACACGGTACTAAAAGCAGAAGCGATAAAGTGACATTCTACTGACAACAACTACACAAATCAATTGTTCAAATACAAATTATCAACCCAATTAAATCCTACATAGCATTCAATATACGTAGTTCGAAAAAAAAATCTTATGTTATGTAATTTTCCTAGAAAAAAAGAAAACATTTTATTAATTTATAGATAATATAGTTTGGTCTGCATTTAAAATTATCAATTATTTATAATCTGATATTGCTACTTACTATGTTTTCAAAAAAACATTTCTTAGAAGACATTTTACTGGAAACAAATGAAGATCTGCAAAGGGTCAATAACAAAAAACAAAACAGAAAAAAAAACAAACAAACAAACAAAGCATTTCACATCCAAACTTCCATAAAAATATCATTTACAAAGCGCATAAATTAAAAAAAACATCATTATTTGAAAAGTAGCATTTTTATCTTCTGCTCTGAAACAACTGAAGTAATTTTAACCAAGTTTTATCGATATGATGTATTGAGGGTCCTTCAAAAGAAAATTGCTCATTTCGTTCTACTCCACCGCGGAACCTAGTTTAACTCTTGACTCTACGAGAAAATCATTGGATTTAGATGTGGTGGTGACTGTCGTTTCCTTTTTCTGTAGTGTTGGCGGATAAATTAATTGGATCCATTAAGGAAAAGATGTGTTATGGAGAAAATGTAATCAGTATATTTATAAGTGAAATTGAATAATCTAGCATCTTTAATTTTATGATCATTTACGGGTCCCTGAAGAAATTCATTCTCGTAAGAATATAAAAAGAAGCCTGCGAGAATAGGAGCACAATTAGCGCCCATTTGTACGCCAACTTGCTGTTGATAAATAGCACCTCTAAATGTGACAAATATATTATCATTNCCCCCCAAAATGTGAATTTATAATCTAATACAACAAATATTTTTGAATCGGCAACGGCTTTTTGAATGATACCTTTGAATCGAGATTTAAGTTTATCACGAGGAAGCGTTGTTAACGATGTATTTCAGAGTATGTATTTGAGAAAATGAACGGGATTAAAAAGGGATGATTTCTCTTTCCCTAAAGTTAATTTCCCCCATCTCGACGGCGATGTGTCGTTAGCCCCTTCTTACGGGGTCTACATTTCACAACTTGTTCGATATGCACGAGTGTGTAGTCATGTTTCTGACTTCAACAACCGAAATCTTTGTCTAACTGAAAAACTTCTGCATCAAGGGTTTAGATATCATAAATTGATAAAAACATTCTCTAAATTTTATTATAGATACATTGACTTATTAAGAAAATTTGGTTCTACATGCAGGGCTCTTATACAACAGAGCATTTCACATCCAAACTTCTATAAAAATATCATTTACAAAGCGCATAAATTAAAAAATTGTCCTTCCAAACTTATTAATCCGATGAAGAAACTTATTCATAAAGGATACAAATACAGCATTGTTGCTAAATCTTGACTTCTGGTTCTTGTTGGCAAAGATATTGATCAGCTTCTACATGCTTTACACCGTAAATGAATTAATGAATTAAAACAGTTTTTCATCTTGGCAGTATTTTGTATTGCACAAGATCATGATCTTCTTTCATAATTGATGATGTTGTTATACGAAGTCTATTCAGAAGTATTTCAATTGAAGTTTAATATGTAAGAAGGCTTGATATCATAGTCAACGGAAATTATGTCCTTAGCTAGCTATCAGTATTGTGTGCATTGTCCTCATGTTTTATAAACTTCATTGTAAAAGTACTAGTCTTGATAAGTTGGACTTTTTTCTAGTTTTATTTTTATTGTGAGTCTTTTTGTGTATTTATTTTTCAGCCGTTCACAACACATTGGGTGAAGGTTTGTATCCAACAAAACGAGTTTAACCCCACCGCAATTTTTGCTGCGCCTGTCCCAAGTCAGGAATATGTTGGTCATTTGCTTGTCCTTGTCTTCTTATAAAATTTTAGTTTCTTGATATTCGGGTTATTAGATATGGTTTGTTTCCATTGATTTATTCACTTTTCTTTTTACATTTGGAAACCATTTAGGGCTTTCTATATTGTGTGAAGTTCCTCACCGTGTTGAAGACCGTACGGTGACCCCTGGATGCTTTGTTTTGGATAGTTTTAACCTGGAGATGGGACCTTGTCTTCTTGAAGTTTACCCCATTTACTTTCTTTTTCATAGGGATTTAAGATTGTCTAATGAATCCTTTTGGTTCTTAAGTATCCAAATCGGGTATGAATAGTTTCACAGTGTGCTTGATGCCTGTCTTTGACTTCAGGCAAAATTTTAGTTTGTTGAATAGACAATTCAGTAGTTTAGCAATAGGGTGATCCTGCTATGTACTTTTTTATATGGATTTTTGTGTAATTTTGGTACCCAAATATAGATACATGTATGGCAGGTCTTGATTGTTATTTTTTGTATTGATATTTAAGGGGGACACCTCTTTCAATTTTCTGTTCTGCAATTGGGCTTTGTCTGGCGTTGCTTGATTTATAACTGTTCACAGAGTTCTGATTCTTGTCTATACATCAAAAAGGTCACCTTCGTGGGTTTATCCGAGTCAGACTCCATTCTTAAATTGCAGGGCATTATTTAAATTTTGAATAAAAAGGAAATTAATAATTTGATAAAATATTTTAAAATTCATTGCTGAACTAGAAGTCCAAGTTTAAAACTTTATCTTCAAATTGCGCAAATGAAAAATTTCATCGGAAGGAAAAATATGGATTGTATTATTTATTTGTACTTTACAGAATAGGTAAATCAACATGTGCATTTGTAAGCGTAGATTGACTCGAGGTGTATATCTTCTGGATTATGTTAATTTCTACTCGCAAGGGTCGTCTTTAACTTACTATGAAGTATTAGAAAAACTCGTTATTGAGGGCCTCAAGGTGACTTCAAGATAAAGAACAACAATAATAACGTTGTTAAATTGCTTTGTTCTACCTTGTATTTGTAGATACTTTGTGTCGTGTGCACGTAGTCCATATCTTTCCGTTTTTTAATTACTAGTGCACTTTATTCCGTCAGATATAATTCCCAAGAGTATTTTAGTTGCGGACTAAATACCCAGGGTAGTTATGCATTCAAGAATAAAAAGTTTTTGGCGCAATAAATACACTTTTACACATACAGTTGATTTAAACTGAGTTCAAAGGAGGCTATTAAGTGACGCAACTCATGAAGTAAAGACACCTGATCCCTTGCTTTTCTATGTTGACAATAAATAATATGCAACTTGGGTATAGATTGTATTTTGAGACCAATGTAAGGCACTCTGTTGATGTCCTTGGAACTGACTTTGGCCTCCTGTTTCGATATTTTTGGTGATGAATACTTCTTTTCCTACTACTTTTGGATTATGGCTTTCCATATTGTTTGATTTTAATGCTGCTGATGAGAGATTAGTCCTTGAAATATGTGTACAGCATAACGAAATCTGCCGTTTATTATGCAACTTGGGTATTGATTGTATACTAGTAGAAAGGGGCAAAAAATTCAACACAATAAAATGTTGCCGTCAAAAATAATATAACATGAATATCCTCAATTATGTAAATAAAATATAATGCAGTCATAAAAGCGTAACAATGAAGCGAGAACTCCAACAGAGAACAACTACACCAATCAATTGTTCAAATACACATTATTACTATAATAAGACCGTACCTAGCATTTTAAATTTATTAAAAAGTTAGATTTTAAACAAAATCAAATAATATGTGAAGTGATAAAAGCAGTAAATTCTGGACCCCATCGTGAAGGTTTCAAAATGATGTGTTATGTAATTTTCGTAGAAAGATATAGATTTTGTGAGAATTTTAGATAATATAACTTGTTTTGCAGTAAAAGTTGTCAATAATTATTTATCTGAAACTGTGACGTACTATTTTTTGTAAAGGCATTTTGAGAATTACGTTCTCCAAGAAAACAAATTTCAAGATTGACAATAGGTTCGATAATACCGCTGGAAAAAATAGTCTCTTAATTTTTATATAACGTTGGCTTGTAGATCATACTTAGGTCTTGTAATTTTCGGCCATTGTAGGTGTTTACTATTAGCTTGTCTTTATAATTAGGTCTTGATCTTGAATCACCTTTAGTGCACCCCCACTTCCCTTTCGGGCCATTTTAATTTTCCCTTCTCGCCGAAAATAAAATCCACGAGCATTAGCATTACCTCCACTAAAAGACAAAATTGTGCCACTTTTCTAGTACAAAATTGTTATCTCTTCTTTTTCACTGAAGTTTCATTTTAAGCTTTTGGAATTTCTATGCAGGAGGAATAAATAAATAAATCTAAGTTTATGCAATTTACAACATTTTTATTGTAGAAGGAAACAAAGGTATACCTAAAAAATGAACATATAAAAATATATTGAGTATTTCATTATTTGAAAAGTAGTATTTAAGAAATATAAGTATATACACGTTATTAACTAGCTTTTATATTGCAGTTATAAGTGAGTGTTTTTAAATATTTCATGCTATAAAATGCTGTCTTCATTATGTATAAAATTATAAGCTTTTAAAATAAAAGGTTGCCGCTTTTCAGCATTTAAATATTTTCCTTCAATAAAAACAAATATAACAGATAGTGTTTTATATATACAAATTTGAAATCGTATCTCTCCCTTGTGCGAGGAATTGTCGTATTGATATTGTAAACCCTATACTTTCACTATTAATAAATTCTAAACACCACTTGAATTATGTACTATAACTGCAATTTGTTACCATGTCGGAATCGCGGATTTGTTTTTGGTATTTGTTGTTAATCTTGTATCGTTGAAATGTTTGTCAACATGGCTGTTTTCACTTGAAACTCTAGAGTCGCGAAGGAATTAGAATCATTTTGTTATCTTAATTCTGATTAGTTACTCATTTTGCGCCATTAGAACTCGAGTAACCCTTTGAAATCCGAGGGTAGCTAGAGTTCAACTCTTCAAAATGGCGGAAATAAAATCGACCAATCAGATTGGAGTGCTTGCAAAAGTCTTTATCAGGGCCACATACTTCCCGCTCTAGAGTCGAACTCGAGTTTTGATGAGGTTTTGTTCATGCGGAACTCGAGTCTCTATCCGAGTTACAACTGAAAACAGCCCATGACGATTACAAACGCATACACGAGCGTCATACTACCATAGCACCATTAACGAGTTAAGCCGAAACTTTATGATCAAACGGGAAGTTTGACCAAAGTTAAAGCCGCTTCTCGGGAGAAGCAGCAATTAATTGCTAGTAGTTATTGCAGATCTTTACACCTAAATTCATATCGAAAAGCAGACTTTTCGCTCACTACAAGTTAACCAATCTGCATACGGTATAAAAACTCACTATATAAAAAAATCAGTTTCACAAGAAAAACACTTCAAGATTAAACAATGTTTCGTTAATGAAATACAAAGTTGGAAAATATCTTCTGTCGAAACGATGTAAGAAAACTTGGGCCTGTCCTAAAGTTTTATTTAAAAGGATGGTCTAAGTGTTCTCGTGGCCCTAATTGAAGTAATACAATCGACTTCAGACAGACAATCCCTAATTATATTAGTTTACTTTTGGTAACTGTAAGGTCATTGTGTAGGAAAATAGAGACTTACCTTATCTTTATAAGATATATGGCGAAGACCAACAAACATTCTGTACTCCAATTCAGTTTTTTCTCTGAATTTTTTAGGTAAGGGTGCACAGTTAAGACTGTATTAAGTAAGCGTAGGTGTGGGGAAGATGAACAGTCTTCAAGTTCATATAGCCATTTTTTATTCCAAATGTATTATGATTCCACAGAATTTAAAATCACCTGAACAATTTTGACGTATGAAAACAGAATCAGATAAAAACAAAGGTATTATATCAAAATAATAAATACTATAATGTTTTTTTTTGTTTGAATTAAAATATTCAGTGACATGCCAATTTTGTTTTTCAAAAGGTTATTTGCATTTGAATCACAGTGAACAGATTTGGAACATTTAAAAATTTAATGAAGGGCTAAATATAGCTAACAGGAAGTTTATCTGCTCTGACACACTTCATAATGTGCAGAAAAGTCGCCGACTGAAGCATTGTGGGTAGAGTGTACACTATTATATTTTGATTGGTCAAGAACGTAAATAACGTAACGTCATTGGTTGAAAATCGATTGTTCGTACACCAAAATTTCAAAAACAATCACAGTACCCATAACTCTTCAGTTTCTTGAATGGCGAATTGAACTGTTGAGTTTTGGAAGACATTGAAATCTTTGAAAACCTTTTGTATTCACAATTGTCTGACAATACATTATTATTTTTTGTTCATGTAAGGGCGTTTGAATCTTACATTGCATTATATCTAATGCATGTTTAGAGAGAAACAAGCTATCAATATGTTTTGTTGACAAAAGACAGGCAAGTCCTGAATTTAGGGAAGTTTTTGGGAGGGTGGCTTGACTCGCATTTAGCTCTCCTGGTATTTCTAAACAGTATTAAAAGATATCTGATGCATTGCGCAGAATAAATAAATCCTTAAGGATGGTCACTCCTCAGGTTTTTGAAATTGTCTCTGACTTTCGAAATTCTCTTATTTTATCCATCATGATGCATTTGAAAATTTTGCACACTGATCCCTATTTTTCTTTTCAAAATAAGATAGTATACATCTTCAATAGACTTCTGACAAAATTTGATGAAATTCTTGATATACCTTCATTGCATTTCGAAGGTTGATTGTTTTAATACAAAGTGAATGAAAAGTCTTGAGAAGTTCGGTTTCCCGTCAAAATTTCAGACGTTTAAATCTCAAAATCAGCCACACTGACCTATCAATATTTTTTGCTTAAAATGATGTATAGTCCATAATCTAATAAATAAAAATACTCATTTCAAATCCTTGATATAATAAACTTGAGGAGTGACCATCCGTAAAGCTAGTCGACAGTTAAACACTCCTTGATCCATCTTTCCAAATTACGTTTTGTCTCTTTTTTCTTCGAGATTGTGATCATGGATTAGTCCACCTGTGTTGGGTTTTGGTCGCATGTTTATTATACTGTAGGGAAACTGCACAGAGAAAGGGGAGGTTTGAGTGCCTATTAACCAGTTTAACCCTACCGATGACTTTTGCTTGTATCGGTAGCAAGTCCAGGTGTTTACGTTTGTACTTTGTCTTTTATATGTTTTTTCTTGTGCAGTTCTTTGGTACATTGTAGTAGGTTTCCTGATTATGGTGGCATAGTTCTGCCCCCTACTTGTCAG
>MJUU01026939.1:0-13581 GCA_002080025.1 Modiolus philippinarum | reverse complement strand
AAGAACTTTGCCGTCTGGAATTCTACAGAAAGTCTCAAAGTGGTCATTTCCGACGTTTTGACATTCAACTTTGGAAACCTGCTGTGGGCTCAAGGTGCAGACACCCACCAAGGCGCTTATGGTGGAGGTCGAGCAGGGCATCTGCTTTGATTTTACCAAGCGGGGTTGAAAAATTTGATCTCAGGATTTCTATAGAGGCCTCAAGAAACAATACATTACTTTAAGCCACCAGACGAAGATTTCTTAGAAACAACGGCAGTAGAATACCGAAGGAACAAGGGAAGCGATGACTACAAAAATCGAAGTCCAAAGACATGGCAGAAACGGTAACAGATAAAAACAAAGACAAAACAGGGACGTGAGACAGCTACAATGCACGGAAATAAAAAGATAACATTAAGAACTAAGGCACTCATAGTGTGAACTCCCATGAAAACCGGGAGTGACATCAGAAGCATTGGTGCATGGCTTTGGCAATGAACGGGAAACAAATTCTGAAGACTAGGCCAGTGTTAACCTTAATAAAAAATTGGTGTCAACACTCATCGGTCTTTATCCTTGAAGATTTTTCCTCGAAACGCTTCTCAGTTATGCACCAATCGACTGGTGTCGTGTGGTATAGATACTCCTGCTTTTATCAGCAGTAAAGAATGATAGCAAAATATATACTGTGAATTCATTTAATTTCGTGGGTACCAATTTTCGTGGGTAGAGAAAAAAAGACATTTCGTGGTGTACGTAAATTCGTGGATTGCCACTTGTTCCCAGAAAAAAATTAATTTAAATTTATAAAATAAAGATTATAAAATTCATGGCTTCAGTACCTTCAGTATTGATGTCAAAACACCAAAATTCAGAACTGTACCTGTAATTAAAGTGTCACCTGTAATTAACAATAATATTCATAGTAAGGTGTAGATATTTTGTAATTAGGTAACCATCTGACAACTGTACTCCATTCGTTATTTATAAATAGACACCTGTATTGATTGCAAAATAAACATGTCTTTTTCAGCAGAACATAATTAAAACTTTAAAAGTTTAATTAATAATATGATATAAAAGCTGAAGTGAGATGGTTCTTGTCCAAACTTCTTAACTGTAAATCAACACTTTCATGACTTTAGCGTAATTGGTAAACAAAACAGGAAGCCAGTTACCGCTAATTTGTTAACTGGGAAACACTTGGAAATAAAGCATTTGAACTTATTTTGCTGCTATTAAAGGTTCAAGAGAATGCATATTTACTTATTGTTGGATATATCAGTTAGTTTGGGGCTCAGGTACAAATGCAAGGTTTATGGCCTTCGTTGATCAGGTTCTTCATTATGTTCATTCATTTGTGTTTGAAAGTTGCACAAGAAAATCATATTTCGTTGAGTATTTGAATTCGTGGTTTGGGGACACCCACGAAAACCACGAAAATTGGTACCCCACGAATAAAAATGAATTCACAGTAATTAGGCAATCGAAAAGCATCAATTGCCGAAAGGAAATCAGTTGATTGATGGGTAAGTTACATTTGGATTTATTTGATCAATAGAAATATTGACCGAATCGAATAGAACTGAAAGTAAAACTGAGGACAAGCCGAGATGTATTTGCTTTGATGGGAGATAACCATCGTATCAAGATCTAAGAGTTCAGTCTCCTTGTACAAAAAATCCAATCCAGTCCAGCTATTCGCATCAAACACGCCAAAGCGTTAGAAAAGACCAGTAAAAATACTCCATCAACAGAATACCCTAAAAATTTAAATCAAAGTGGACACCGTTTCTAAAGGAAACAGGATAACCTGTTTCTTTGACAGCTTCACAAACGGCTAGTCATGGGATGTGTGGAGAGTGATGCCTAAAATAGGATTATTGCACACAAAATCAATTTCATTTAAAAAAAATAACAAAATAAACTTTATAGCTCTGAACCGGACGGAAAGCATATTCCTACCAAACCGTTACAACGAAATTTCACTACAAATTGATATCTTTGAGTAATATGGGACATTTAACCAGTACTGGAAAAATTGTTTCAAGATAAATGAAATACTATTTCAAGAACGGAGGATGCCTAAGGATATACAGAAAAAAAAACAAAAAAACAAAAAAACAAAAAAAACAAGAACAAAAAAAACAAAAAAAAGAAACAAGCAAACCAGAAAAAAAGGAACTTAATGCTTTAAATATGAATATTTTCATAGTTTGATAACATTGACATTTGAATAAAAGTCTATGAAGTGCCCTTATTTAAGCCCAGTCAGAACGCTTAAATCAATTGCGGAGACAATTGCGAACATCTATGCTGACCATTCTCGCCTTCCACAACGGAGCCACTCTTCAAGACCTTCACTCAAATGCTACGGAGAAGCTACTGGGTGACATCCATACGAGATATTATTCTCCCTTAATCTCATGCTGTCGAGAGGATTCACGCAGTCAGTCCCAGTAGCCGATGCCTTGTATCCAAATTCATACCCTTTATAGTTATGAAAAGTTTACATAGGCAAGAAAAATTAAGATAAAATATAATACATCAATTTAATACTTAATTCTCTGTGAAAAAATAGTCGCTTCGCTGTTTGCTACGGAGTTCCAATTAACACTTTACAAGGCCAAAAAAAAGCTTTAAAACATTTCCCATTCCCACACATATTGATGGTGTTTTGTTCCACTCCCTTCCGTTGGTGTATTACCGTTGCTTAATTTTGATTAAAAAAAAGAAAAAAAAAAAAGATAAAAAAAAACTAAGAAGAAAAATTCGCAAAAATACAAAATTTAATCCAGGAATTTTTAAACAGCTCCTTCAAGTCAAATTCATGAATATTGCAGATACACATCTTGAAATTCTAAAATGCTTATGTGCACTTTAAATTCTATTTTAATCTTTGACGCAACGTCAGCTAGAATAGACAGTTGAACATGTACTCAGATATTAGGTTCTCTTATGTGCCATTTCTAATTAACTCGTATCTAATTTTACAGATAACACTGTTATTTCATATCTTTTTTCTCTTTCCTCCTCTACAAAATTTGGATTACAGGTATAAAAGTTGAACACATGTTCTCAATCAATGTTGATCATGTCTGGTAAAGTTTCTTTGGACATGGATTTGCCACAAGTGTAGCATATGCTGGATCTATCAACTAGCATTTCTTATCCGAGCGGTCAATATTTAAGTCAAGTATACAACAGCCACATTGATTCCAGCAGACAAAATAAATCATGAATGTATTGAACAATAACATTTAGATGCATACCTTACAACGGTATTACCTATTTACAAGGTTTTATCCTATTTATGAAATAAATACATATTTTCTACTATTTTAAACATTTATTCAAATCAAGGTGGTCTATTGCACTGTCAAGTACTATTGCACTGTGCAATAATCTCCTTGACGAGTCTATTACACTGACCCCATGGCGACATTAACCCAAGCAATTTGATTGGATTAATTTTAAGCACTACAGTGACCTTTTGTCAAATCTAGGCCTCAAAGTAGACTTTGACTTAAGGTCGCCAGTTGGCGATCGTTGTCAATAAAATGATGGCCAACAAAAATTTTGGTCGTTAGTCAAAAGTCTTTTGTCGCCAGAGATCTTTTCGGTGTTTGAAGCTGTAAAAAATAGCAAGTAAATTGACTGATTGATGGGTTAGAAATTTATGTCCAATTAGCAATATTTCAGTTATATCACTACGAGAACAAATGAATCAACGTTTAAAAATTGCAAGTAAAAGAAGTGAGAATTAAATGTGGTAGAAACAACTGGGGCAACGAGCTTTCATTGCCACTGGAAGAATGAGAGAAATGGGTAGGGACAGGAAATTTAGCCTTTTCAGCTCTCCTTAGGGAAGTATAAATAGATAGATTGAATGGTTAGAGAATCTCCCGTGAGCAATATTTCAGCTTTATCAGGTTGAGAACAGGTAAATCAAATCAAAGAAGTTATATGTATAAGAAAAAAGAAATAAAACGATTTTCGATCACCAGTGGCAAAGAGGAGAAATGGGTAGTGACATGAAATTTAGTCTCTTATATCACTCTCCGAAAGCTTTAACTGGTGAGAAATCATCCAGACTACACTTCCTTAATCGAGACACCCAATATCGACTAAACGTCGAAAGAATAGGACAGAGTAAAACAGTATAAATATGATTTATTTCGGTCGCCAGAAGGTAAAGATATGGAGGCCCTAAAGGTGACTAGTTTTTATTTTCAGTCGCAAATCAGTATTTTTGTCGACTAGGCGACCATCATTTCTGTCTACTAAATAGAGCCCTGAAATCTAAAAATAGACGTGACTTTGAATTATTGTATTAGAGTACCACTTGGCTGCTTGAAGATTTTTCAACAATTGAAAGTATAAGATATTTTACTGACTTTTGTTACATTGAAAATATTATTTCAAAATTCTTCCTGTTTCCTTTCAAATTCATTTTTGTCCACAAGACATAAACTTGTATAAGTGAATACGATTTCTTTGTCGTGTCATAAACTCGAAATTATCAATAAGTTGAAAAGAAAGAGCTATTGAGTAGATGTTATGCCAAAAAGATCCAATTGCAAAACAGCATGATCATTTTAAGGATAAGCTTCTTTTAAATTTAATATCTAACAGATATACTTTACTAATGGTGAAACGTTTAGTAATTTGAAATCATGCACACAAGACAAAATACCTAAATCGCACTTAATTCTAATCATCAGGTTACCATTTAGACAACAACTGTATTTTAAGGGTAAATAGATTCAAAATATTTTAGGGGGACATTAAAAACATGTACATGAATATCCCAAATGAATAATTAGGTAATGAAACAGTTATTGAATGGGTTTCAATGCAATAGACCCGAATATTTGTTCTTTGATAATGGAAATGATCAAGTGTTCTATTACACTCCGCCGTTGGCCTCTTGCTATAGAACACTTGATCATTCCCATTACCTCCACACAAATATTCTGGTCTATTGCTTCAATCCAATACTATACAGTTACTGTCTTTTGTTGAGGTAAATGTGCAGTGTTATTGACTTTTGGGGAAACAGATATTCATCGAGCCGCATGGCGAGGTGAATATCTGTTTTCCCAAAAGTCAATAACACTGCACATTTACCGAAACTAAAGACAGTAACTGTTTTATTCTATTATCCGATAAATACATAATAATTCTTTTTATTATGTATTATACTATACATCTAGAAATTTTCTATGGGTGTCGAATTAACGATTAAAGAGGCTTTGAACATTTGCATAAAATAAATAAAATATTTACTTTTCAAAAAATATTTTGAGGATAAGTAAAACAATAAATATAACATTATTATTATCTTTACTGTCAGAAATTTACAGATTCTAGCTAACACTGAGTTTGCGGCTTTTTTCCATTGTTCGTCATTGGTGGGAGATTGTGAAGAAGGGAGGGAATTGACATTTTAATGTAACAAGCGAACGTTCTTTAAAGACTTTATTTAAAGAATATATTTTTTATCCTAAATAATCGATGATTTCTGTCTTTTAAATGAATGCTTGTGTTCTTCCTTTTCACTCATGTGCGACGATTCTGCGCTATGTGTTGTCGACATCCGTCGGGAGATTTTTTCCAAAAATATTGTGTGAACGCCTTTACCAGTGTTACGCTGACTTGTTTCGAATTTAAGTGTCTTCCTCTTTGCATATTTGCACCATTTTCGCTGATCTTCTTTTCTTTAGATGAAGCAATTCTGTTTTTAGTGATGCCGATGACGTTGTCACGCGACAATGTTACATAGCAATGTGATTGGACGATATAAATACGGGATTTCCCTTTTTCTAAAAATATGTCGCACGTGACGTTTCCCGCGGTGAATATCCTCTTCATGGAGTGAATATCCTTTCTATCGAGTGAATATCCTTTTTTATTCATTTTAATGTCAATGCAACTTTACCATTAGTATTTATATATTATGGAATAAATTCAATGACTGCATAATGCAGCATCCTCAAGCACAAATTCATCAACAACTTATAGCATCATAAAGGCACAAACAATAGACAAAATAGATCAAAATAGTGCTAGCAAGCCACAACCCAATATTGTTAACAAACTTCACGCAGGTAAAATGACTTTGACGTTCAGTGTACAAGCCATACTCAGGTGTCCATAGACAACTGCACATAACTGCCGTCAATTTAAAGATTGATTGATTGATTAGTTAGAGTTTAACGTCCAATGAGCAATATTTCAGCTATATCAGGACGAGAACAAGTTAATCAATTCAAAAAATTGAAAGTATCAGAAGAAAGAAATAAAGGTGGAAGGGACAACCTGGGCAACGACTTTTGACTGCCACTGGAAAATTGGAGAAATGGGCAGGGGCAGGAAATTTAGCCTTCCATACGACACCCAGTGCGTCTGCTCTCTTTAGAGAAATATAGAAGGGGTCTTTATACTGCATGGACCGTGGCGTTTCTCGACACAGTTTGGCTACAATGGTTCGCGGTCAGGCTTTCCGTATTATGACCTGACTACCCCGCATAGACAGGGCATTCCCCTATCCACCACCTGGGGACGCGCCCGGCAGCTCTGTAGCCGAAGCCCCTGAAAACCGATTCAGGTGCCGGGCCGTCAATTTAAAGATACCCATCTTCAATAAAAGGATAAACTGCAATAGAATATTTAAGAATCAAATCTGAATATCGTGAAATAATTAAGCAACACTAACAGTCAAAAGCCTAGTTTAAAAGCTTATAATTAAACTTTTGTGTCGTTCTAAAAAGTTCTTGATAGTGACGACTTGCTCTATTATATCGGAATAATTGAGAAATGCATTCTCCGTAGGCTTGGAAAGAGGGATTATTGCTGTTCAAAGTTTACAATAAATTGAAATTTTTTTGTCATAAATTCGTGTTATGATGTTGGAACTGTTGTCGGATTCAAGATGTAAATTTGAAAATGTAACATAATGGTCAGTGTTGAGAAAAGTTTCTTTTTTTTCAACTAAGAGCTGTTAGGTTATCTTGTGCCATTTGTTAACGTAACAATTGATTAACGTCGCTTTGTAGCAACGACATTGTATGGAACGCCCTTTTTTTATATGTCGTAGGTAAACATAGCTACCGTGACGAAACAGTATAAGTTCCAAATTCAAATCTTGTAGAGCCGCTATCAAGGAGCTGTTACAAGTTTGTTAAAGAAAACATATGGACAACTGGACGATTTTTTTTCCGGGAACATATGCGACCGATCGATTTTCCATGTTTTGCGAGTTAATTTTGAACCAGGAAAAGACTTATTTAGAATTAGACATTAAAATCATTGACATGATATCGGAAGAGCAACATGAAGATGAGATTATAGAAGCCGACGGTATATATAAGATATTCAAATGGCCATTTCAAACCTGTCCTCAATCATTGATAATCGCAACACTATTGATAACCCATTTATACGCCCAACGAATCGAAGTCCTTAGCTCACTCACATAGTACACAACTAGTGTAAGAGTTAAACACGCTTGCCTACGAATCCTTACATAATTCAGCTGCAGTCAACTATTATACTCAACCCGGTTACCCTGCTACATGTACCCTCGTACTGACCACTATGAGTTGAGGATTCTGATGTACAAATTCTAACATGTATATCAAACTACTGAAACTAACGAAGTCTTTAGCTCACTCACATAGTTCACAACCAATGTAAGAGTTGAACACTTGAAGGTAATAACTTGGTCTATTTTGGGACCCATTTTCCACAACTTTGCATGAAAACGTATCCTTGAATGTCGTGCAGAAATTGAATTATCATAAACCCCGACTATCAAAGAAGACAGTCAATGCACAGCAGGAATACAAATTAATAACAACAATTATGCTTAAGCACTGCAAGTACAGAAACAGCGACTTGGTCAGTCGCAAAATAATATTGATGCGACAATTATACAGCTAAAAGAATAAGAAATAAAAAGTTCAATTTGAGATTTGGCGGAGTTTACACATTTTTGTTGGACAAATCTATCAAAGGTCTAGAAAGAGCTAATTATGGTATTGTAAATTGTTGTAAAGGCTCATTTCGATTTTTCGCCATTACAAAAATATGTCCTTTAGCTAGGTACGCACAAGCTCCATATGATGATTTCTAGAATACATGTAAAGTGTACTCTACTTTACTGTCCATAACTTCGAAGAATCATGAATACTAAACATAAGCATACCTTTCTAGGTCGTGATCCATTGAGAGCCATTGAATTTTATCTTCTTGTGATAGTATCTAATGTAAACCTTCTTGTCACCAGGTAAACCTACATATATTACGATGTGCCCCTTGTTGTCTATCGATGTTGTTTTTGTCCTTAAATTTGTCCTTCGTTGGGCTACTTAATGACGAATATTTGTAGGCAGATATTGCCCGGTTTTACTTTTTTTTCTCATTGACCGCTCCTGACATGTGTTGCTTCAATGACATATTTTAGCAGCGATCGATGTTGGTCAACATTTTTGTCAAGAATACCGCTTGACTGCACGCCAGGGGCCTTGTTGACCTCACTTGAGGGGGTGAATATTGTTCACCTCTGGTTGAAGACCCTAAGGCGACATCAAGATGTAGACAGGTATGAAAGCCCTGTCTTTGATAAACTGGAATTTTCTATGTATCGTGTGCGTTTTTGTCGCATGGACATTCACTCCATATCCTTTCATATTTTTGCATATATTTGTAGAGACTTTGCCTTATGTGCATTTTCTCCATATCCTTTCATTGTTTATTTGTAAAACAATTTCTTACGGATTCTTAATGGGGATATCAGTCCAAGGGAATCGTAAATCTTTAACGATATCCTTGATATTTCTCCTTTTGTAATTGTATTTTCTGGCCGGAATTAAAACGATCTGAATCCAAATTATTTTTACATCCAATCGTATACCTAAAACTCTAACTGTCTTGTCATTTTCGTTATCGTTTTGTGCTTTTGCTACCCCAGTAACGTCTTTACAGTTTGAACCCCACGATCTAAGGTTAAAACCTCATTTATGCATGAGTTTGCGTGAAATCTCTAAAATTCAAACAACTCAAATAATTTGTCAAACCCTCAACAATATTGTCAACATACAATCCAGCTTTTAGAATATATACTTAGAAGCTCTGGCTATTCAAATGCTTCAATAAAATATTGCTTTCAGAATAAAAAGTCGAACGTGTGGCGCTAAACAAAATTTATAGATCAAATCTGTATGTGCTGAGTTGCGATGTCGGATCTTGTTTTTTTTTTTATCTCAAACAGAAAAATCTATAGATTTCGTCCAAACCTATGTGTAAAAAATACTTTCACGATACCTGTGACAAAAAGCGTATTTGTTTTCTCTAAGTTTCAATAGTAGCATAGGAAGCAATTTTATTGAGGCATTTGAGGAATAGCCAGAGCTTCGATAGAGCTCTGATATAGTTTTCCATACCAACAAAAATGTTTAAACTCCACAATATCGCATATAGGACTTTGTAATTTTTTTAGGTATTTATTTTTTGTGACTGGCCAAGTCGCTGTTTCATGTATTTGTAGTGCTTAAGCATAATTGGTGTTAGTGCTGCTGGTTAGGAATTATTTTCCAAAATGGCCATTCAGCTCTTTAAAATTATTGCAGTTGGAATTCACATATGTGTTATGGTCTCATCTTCATTCACTCCATATCCTTTCGTAAAAAATAGTAATTTTAATCCTGCTGTGCATTGACTGTCTTCTTTTATAGTATGAATTTAAGATAATTTTATTTCTGCACGCCATTCAAGGAGAGGTTTTCATGCACAGGTGTGGAAAATGGGAGTTAAATGGAACAAGTTATTCCCATCAAGTGTTAAACTCTTACAGTGGTTGTGTACTATGAGAGTGAGCTAAGGACTTCGTTATCAGTAATTTAATATACATGTTAGAATTTGTACATCAGAATCCTTAAAAAACTCATAGTGGTCTATAGGAGGGTACATGTAGCAGGGCAACCAGGTTGGGTATAGCTGACTGTAGTTGAATTATCTTAGGATACGTATTACGATGCATGCGTGTTTAACTCTTACACTGGTTGTGTACTATGTGAGTGAGCTAAGGACTTCGTTGGGCGAATAAATGGGTTATCAATAGTGTTTCAATTATCAGTTATTGAGGAAAGTTTTGAAATGGCCATTTGAATATCTTATGTATACCTGTCGGCGTCTATGATCTCACATTCATGTTCCTCTTCCGATATCATGTCATTACTTTCAATGTCTAATTCTAAATTAGTCTTTTCCTGGTTCAAATTAACTCTCGAATCATGGAAAATCGATCGGTCACATAATGTTCCCGTAAAAAAGTCCTCCAGCTGTCCATACATCTTCTGCAACAAACTTGTGACAACTCCTCGGTAGGTGGCTCTAAAAGATTTTAATTTGGAAGTCATACTGTTGCGTCACGGTAACAAAGTTTTACCTATGACAAATACAAAAAGGGTTTTCCATACAATGTCGTTGCTACATAGCGTCGTTAATCAATTGTACCGTTAACAAATGACACAAAATAACCTAACAGCTCTTAGTTGAAATAAAAAAAAACTATTCACAATACTGATCATTATGTAACATTTTCAAATTTACATCTTGAATTCGACAACAATTCCAACCTCATAACGCGAATTTATGACCAAAAAAGTGATTTCAATTTTGATATTGTAAACTTTGAACAGCAATAATCCCCCTTTCCAAGCCTATGGAGAATGCATTTATCAATTAATCCGATATACTATAGAGCATATCGTCACTATCAAGATTTTTTTACAACGACACAAAAGTTTAATTCATAAGCTTTTATACTAGCTAGTCTGATAGTGTTGCCTAGGAAATTAATTTCACGATATTCAGATTTGATTGATAAATATTCTATTGCAGTTTCTCCTTTTATTGAAGATGGGTATGTTACATGCAGTTGTCTATGGACACATGAGTATGGCTTGTACACTGAACGTAAAAGTCATTTTACCTGTGTGAAGTTTGTTGACAATATTTGGTTGTGGCTTGCTAGCACTATTTTGTCTATTGTCTGTGTCTTCATGATGCTATAGGTTGTTGATGAATTTGTGCTTGAGGATGCTGCATTTTTGTATGGTATGCACCTGATTGTTATTTTTCAATACATTCATAAAATATTTTGTCTGCTGGAATCAATTTGACTTTTGTTTATTTGACTTAAATATTGACCGCTCGGATAAGAAATGTTAGTTGATAGATCCAGCATGTACTACACTTGTGACAGCAAACAGAAATAAACCCATCTCGAAAGAAACTTTACCAGTCATGATCAACATGTATTCATTGAGGGTATGTGTTCAACTTTTATACCTGTTATCCAAATTTTGAAGAGGACAAAAGGAAAAAAGGATATTGTCTTCCGGTTCAAAACGCATGACTGTAAAATTAGATACAAGTGAATTAGAATTGGCACAAAGGAAAACATAATATCTTAGTGCATGTTCAAATTTCAATTCTAACTAACTTTGCGTCAGAGATTCAATCGGAATTTAAAGTGCACATAAGTATTTTAGAATTTCATGATGTGTATCTGTTACATTATAGAATATGGCCGGGAGGAACTGTTTGAAAATTCCTGGATCCAATTTTGTATTTTTGCGAATTTTTCTTCTTAGTTTTTTTTTTATCTTTTTTTAATCAAAATTAAGAAATTCTGAAGTAATTCTTAGTTTCCAAATGATGTGACGTTTCATCTGACAATATCACACAGGGAAGGAAGTTTTTAGTAAGTTTCAAATTTACCATTGGTAACTAGACAAAACATATCGTCATCGAATACATTACTAAAGCGGAGATTCGGTGACGTTGAAGTTCTGAAATTTGTAGAATGAAACTTCGAAATATTAAAAGTTCATGATTAAATACATTCAAACTTTTGTTTGTCGAGTTGAAGCTTTCGTAATAAAGTCGTTTTCTAGACATTTCGAATGAGTTATTGTTGAGGGTTACAAATGGATATTCTTTTCATGGATATACAGACATAGACATCAGTTATAAAGTATTTACTTCTCCATCGTCCTCCGTTGACAAGTTGATACATGAATTTGTATGGCAAGAAGATTGAAAGGAAACTCTTAACAAACAGACAACTTACCAGCAGCAGAAGCTAGTTAAGATTTTAGAAATATATTCGTTCCAACAAGAAGCCTGTGACAAATAGCAAAAGTAGTGTGGGGTACCAGTTATTCATCAAGTGCCCTTTGTAAAATAAAAAAAAACATATTCGAAGGAAATGTCAGAAAAGACAATCTACCATTGGAAAGAAGAAATCTGATACTCAAGCTGATGAAACTCATGTTTATGAATTTGACAATAGTTTAGCGGGACCTTTCCAATATTATTATTGAGGTGTGTTGCTATGTTTCTTGTGTAATTTCATCATTATTTTATTAATATTTTATAAAGTTATTATTCTTTTTTAGTCCTTTTCATGCGGTTTGTATTTTTATTTTCCCGATTTTCACCTTTTTTCAAATTCAGATGGAACACCATCTAGAAGTGTTGCGACCGACCGTCAAATGATAGAACATGACGGACTATGTTTATACCTGATGTATTACAACAACCAACCATAACTCCGTAGACTATGATTCGAAGTTTCCATGGCAGCAATTATTCGCAAAACTTGAGCTATTTTCCGCACATGTGTCTTGACGTGTTTTCCATTTGGTAACTTTTACCGTTTTACGATTATTTCCGTTTCAATTCTAACAGTTTTCCTGTGCCCTTATAAGTTTTTTTCATTATTTTCCTATATTTCCCTTTTTCATATTCAAATTACTTTTTCGACCCATTTCGGGTATTTCTAATGTCCCTGCAATTTTTCGGTTTCAATGGCCACGTCGCTTTTTTCAATTTTTGAAGACTGGAAATTTGATTCTACACTTAATAGAGAAGCTTCACGTCAAAATTCATCACATTTTGGCATTTCTATTCTTTGTCTCCTTTGCAACGGAGGCCTTTTAAAAATTTCAAAGACTAGAAATTGATTCTACACATTCAAATTTTCCACCAAATATCATTCCATTTGAAGCATTTTTATTTTTTCCCGCCGTTTTAAGAAAAGATGTGAAAATTTTAGACGTCACCATGATCAAACCATTGTATAGCAACAATGGGGTACACATCTTCAATTTCAAACTTGGATTTCAGTGCGAATGGCTGTACTTTTTTGTGTCTTGAAGAAATTTGAAGTGAATTTATTGTCAGATTCTTTACAGTTTATATCATGTTTAGGGAGGGAGATTTGCGAAAAAATAACAGTCGTTATATTTCACGAGCCCAGCGGGAAAATTGCATTTCGAGACTGGTATTTTTCGCCAATCCTTCCGATCAAACATGATATATCTGTTTAATCTAACCGAATTACTTTATGCAAAACGCGTAGGTGTGTCGCTTTTTATATTTCATACAAGTGTCTCACTGAAGGGTAGAAAATTTCTAATTTTTTTTAAATAAATACCTGGGTAGAAGACCAAAATGAACATTTTGTAGGCAAAAGTCCACCAGCTTCAAAACTTGTTCGAAATGTTATGGATTTGTCAAAAATACACT